>JAQBSW010004692.1:0-66022 GCA_029291075.1 Eudiplozoon nipponicum
ATTGGTGATTGCCGATTCGCAGGTCTACAGCTATAGTCATAAGATTTTGTAACCATCGATAGTGCTCCAGATTTTTGGCAATATAATTTTATTTAATTCGTTAGTTGTGTCTAATAAACTGTTGGTCCTTATTATCGCAATTGAACAGATAAATATCTTATTTCAAAGAAAGTTTAAAATAATAGACAGGTGTTTCGCTTGTTTAAATAAAAAATATTGTTACAAGTTTATTGGTGGCTCACCAACACACTGCGGTAATTCGTCTTCATTAATCACGCAACGAGTACCGTCTGAACAGGAAAAGTCTTCACACAAATCTTTAGCAATAATATCGGAAAAATTAAGAGTTTTAATATATTTAAATTTACCCATACACTTTATTGATTCAATTTTAAAGGAAGTGTGTGCTTGCCTTTTAAAACACGAATGAAATATTCGTTTATTCATAAAAATTAGAGGATTCTCTCACACTTTTCTGCATATCTAACAGTTATAGAAAATTGGTAAAAATTTGGAATTAAATGTTTGTATCTTTTAGAGGAATTGCCTTTAAGTTAAGATTTGTTTCGTGACACAACACGAATTACTTCCATTTTCAATACGCCATCACGGTATTTCTATTACCGCCGATGAATGCCAAAAATGATGAATCCGATCAATTAGATTTTATTACATTTTCTAACTTATATAAGAATTATTTTTTACCTACACTTTTTCTATGTTGAACACCAGTCATGATAATTCAAATCAATACCTCCTTGTCACGAGAATGATATCTGCCTATCAGTGGAAGATCCGAGACTTTTAATTGGACATTTTGCTTGATAGCAACACACGAAGGTATTCAACTGAGAAAAATTGCACGAAGTTGAAAGCAGCGGATACTTAGAGGAGGAATTCCACGACTCCAAACCAAATTCGATCCTTGCCTAATATTTCTAGCAACAACTAATGAGTGCACAACATAAATGAAGCTAGTGTAGTTGATGTATGTAATTTGATATCTTATTTTACAGACAACCTACATGAAATGATATCCTGTCCCTCTACTTTGATTCAAAATCACCTTTGAATAGTTTAATTTTTTTCTGTTTTAGTACACATTAGGGTGGGATAGTCGGAGCATACGGACGAATGCGTAATGTACAACTGCCTGCCTGAGTTAAAGTTTGATTATAAACAGAATTTGACATAAAGCTATTACCAATAAAGCTATTTGTTATATGTAATGTGCGGCTTTACTGGATCATCGAGTCAATTGCATAACTCAAAATCAAATGCACAAAGGTTAAAATTTTGGTAGTTTAATGAGGAAAAATTCGATCTACAAGATTAGTTGCATTTGCTACATCCTAAAAAGTTTTATTTATTCTGAATATGTAGAGATGATCAAATCCTTCCATTATAGTTGGTGCAAATTTATGCCCGTTGCACGCACCTATATTCAATCGAGTATAACGCATAATTTTTCGTCAATCAGCTAAAAGACATTTACCTTTTTCGCAGTAGTCTCCCTGGAAGCCCAGCAAACATTGACACACGTTCGACCCTGGCGAACAGAATCCTCCGTTTTTGCAGTCTTCGTTGCGGCAGTTTACTGAATAGCAAAAATCATGCAATTTAAAATAGTTATTGTATTCTGGAATTGTTATTTAAACATTTTTCGTCTATAATTGACTTCACGAGATTATTGTGTTCGCGAAGTATAACGTTTATTTATTCAATTACAATTTTCAATTAGAGTTTACTAGCTTTTCTTCAAATAATGTATTTTGAATTTGAACATTTTCATTATAACGTATAAATATATTTAAATTCATTCATTTTGTGCATTATAAATGCAGATTGAAGAAATATTGATACATTACAGTATATTTTTTTTATAAAATATTTTTCTAGTATAAAAATTTAAAAAAATATTTAACCCCAAAACTCTTCGTGATTGCAATACATGATATTTTAAATGGAAAATTTATAAACGCATATGGGTGATTAAGTAGAATTGTTTACCTACATTGTATAACAAAAACAACTCAGAAGTAAAAACGTTACATAGAAACAAGCATCATCAAGAATCATCACGTTATATGGTTCTGGTTAGAATTTATTTCCTTTTGTGCGTCTGTGAATTGAAGAAATTTAAATATGACATGCCTTCTCTGCGTTTAAACCAACAAGAGAAATTTTACATGGACTGAATATAAATAGGTGATTATTTTTGCTCGCGTGTGTGCCTGGTGCATGCATTCAGGTGCCACCAAGTTTTTTTTGTTTTTTCTTTGTTGATACACAATTGTTTTGAAATATTCGAACGTAATCCTGTATTAAATTTTTAAATTTCGTCTATCAAATATCAGATAGTTCAATAAAGACGAGATATAATGATACAATTTAATTTTTCAAATTTTGCTGTATAAATATGATTTAAAAGTCAAATATTATATCAATAAATAAAGTTCATTGTACCCTTCCTATGTACAAAAACAAAAAGGAATTTTTTTTGCACATAGAAAGGGTACAATGAACTTTATTAAAGCTCGAATTTCGAAAGAATAAATAAAGTGCTTGTAGGTTTATTTTACGCATCTAAATGATTTATATAACGTGCAAACATAATATTTGTGTGTGCTCAAAACAAATAAAGTACATAATTTAATACAAGTCGCACAATTGGCTGTTACCATCAATTTTGTATTCACGTATTTTTCTCTTCTGAGGTGTATCCTGATGGCATGGCGGAACTTAAACTATAAAAGGTTGTAGTTTGATTCCCTTTAGTCAGTTTCCATACTGAAACTACTATTTTTTTAAATTCAACTGACAAACAAAATATAAATTTCCTAATACGAATAAAACCATTAAATATTGCATTAAAAGGCTTAGTGTTTTTGTATTTCCGTTTTTCGATAAATTAAGCTTAGTTCCTCTAATTTACTTCCAATAAAAATCATTATAATTTAAATTATTTATCGATGGAAAAGTCGTTTATGAATTTCTTGTCAAAATTCGTTGGATTAACCCTAAAAATATGATTTCCTATCGAGAGCTACGTAAAGCATTATTTAATTTCTATTAGTATATTTTAGTTATGTCATTCCGTGTCACACGGATTTTTTATGAACTGTTTGATAGAAGACCAGTAAATCTGGTAAGTTTTAAGCAATATCTGATTTTTCGCGTGAAGATGGATATTCGTTCAATTGCATTTGTAGGCTTCAGATAAGCACATTACCAATATTTAACCAGTCGAGTAGCATCAAGGCTAATGTGATTCTCACTGATTGACGCGTTTCCAACTTCCATATTAATTATCAAATCACGCTAACATAATGTCTCCTTTGAAGCCAATGTTGCCACTGGACCCTAAACTACTGAATTCTATATGAATTTTATCAAAATCTGCTGAGGCAGAAATCTAGTAGTTTATTTATCAAAATATTAGTGCAGTGATGAATTTATAATGGAGTTATAATTTTTGTCATTTCATTGGTGTTAGATGAATAAAATAATAGCATTTTCCGTATAATTACTAGGATATTTTCTGCAGTTAACATATTTATACTGTTTTAACCCCAAATTTTAATAGAGTAAAACTGATGGCCTTAAAGGGTTTCGTAAGCGGGTTTCCAAATGTTTTATTGTTACGCTGGAATGATTTATGTTATTAACAAACAAGCTATTTCTTACATGGGGTTTGTCACAAACAAAATTATTTTATCGTGATAATTCTCAACTTGATTGTAAAATAAAATAAAATAGCTCTTATTAAAACGTAAAATATTTATTTTAATTTGATGTTATTTTATTGTTTTTTACTGGTTTTAGTTGATTATAATTTTATGGAAAAAATGAACGTATTATTTTCATTTATTATTGAAATAAATATTTTTGGATCTATTAATGAAAAACATATCTCAAACTGAAAAATGTGATTCAAAGAAATTTTACAGTAAACAAATTGATTACGCATGTGGTATTTGAAACAATACTATATATCACTCACATAATTCACAGCTGTTTCCAGTATATTCTTTAGGACAGATGCACTTAGCTTCCATATCCCTTCCAATCTGGCAATATCCGTTGTTCGAACAATCACATTTTTCTTAAAATTTATATTGAAATTTAAGAATAATTAAAACCGACTGTAAAGTGCTAATAATTTTATTATTTCCATTTTGTCCTGATATATATAATATATATATATATAATATATATGTAAATATAAAAATTTTCAATATAAATGCCACTTAGAATGACAATATCATCGTAACTTTTCTCCTTATTGAACAATGCTTTCTTTGAAATCAGCCTGACAGCATTTTTGGTTTTAGAACAAGAGAACTATCGGATCATAAGCCTAATTGCCATCTTCCGCTTTTTTGAGGAAAACAAGTGTAACTTAATTTGAGAATGCAAGCATGTATTAGGTGTTGCGAACCTAGTAACAAATTAGTTCAGTTGTGTCCAGAAGGATAAACCACAGACAACATAAACGGAAAGTATAATCTCATTCACATTCGTTTCGTGCTTACTGGCGACTCATCAGTAGGAGCTGGTATTACGCCCTTTAACCACTATATATTTGAGTAAAAAATGTGGGATAATAGGACGCTACTTTCTCCTAGACGAATGTATAAAACGACAGTAGTGTCCTATTATCCCATATTCTTCACCCAAATACATAGTGGTTAAAGGGCGTAATACCGGCTCCTACTGAGGAGTCGCCAGTAAGCACGAAACGAATGTGAATAAGATTATACTTTCCGTTCATGCTGTTCAGTATTTAACTGTTAAATATTTAATTCAATGATGTCATGCTTACCGCGAAATGTGATAACTGATGCCAATCAAGTCCAGAGTGTATGGATTTACTGGAGTAACAGATGTTCAGAA
Source organism: Eudiplozoon nipponicum (assembly GCA_029291075.1). Lineage (NCBI taxonomy): Eukaryota > Metazoa > Platyhelminthes > Monogenea > Mazocraeidea > Diplozoidae > Eudiplozoon > Eudiplozoon nipponicum. Next base: position 4,897 of record JAQBSW010004692.1, read on the forward strand.
ATAGTTATAATTCTCAATTTCGGTGAACTATAGCATACATTGATTTCCATCATGTTGGTACATTGTACCAGCCCGGAAACCATAGTGTTAGTAAAATATACCTTTTCGGTATTATAATGTTGTTATCGGTTACTAGCACAATAGCCATAGTGTTAGTATCCTTTACAGACTCGGTATATATATAATACAGTGTGAGTTAGCGTTGAAGTCGCATTGTCGTAGACTATATATGATGTTAGATTCACTATTGCAGGTTTACACATTCGTCTAGGAGATTGTACCGTCCTATTATCCCACATTCTTGACTAAAATATATAGTGGTAAAAGGGCGCAATACCGGCTCCTACTGATGAGTCGCCAGTAAGCACGAAACGAATGTGCATGAGATTATACTTTCCGTTCATGCTGTCTTTGATTTATCCTTCTGGTCATAACTGAACTAATTTGTTACTAGGTTTGCAACACCTATTACATACTTGCAAAAATATTAGTTCTCCGCAACAAACAATATTTAACTGTTAAAATTGAGAATGTTTATTAAAAAATTGCTGTTTCGAATTTGGGCTTTAAGAAAACATGTGAAAAGCGAAACATTGAGAAAAGGTGATCATTTGCCAACATTAACTTTCTGGTTAACTCTTTCAATAAAATTTAACATTATGTCAATAGGCATCAAGATCTAACAAAGGACATGGATTATGTACATTTATATTTGCACAATGTAATGTTTTTCAAATGGATTGAGAGGTTTGGACGCATGATTTTTACAACTATGAACCCGTGCCTGTACAATGTATGAAGATAGAACTCGTTATGAGGTATTAAAATTTAAAGCCAATAAGTTTGATTGCCTACGTATAGATGTACCTCATTTAAGTGATATTATAATATATTTTAAAATTTTTAACTATATATGTTTTGATATATATATGTATATATAAATATTACCCAGTATAATGTTTATAAAAATAAGACATTTATTGCTCTAATGTATGTTGTTAATAGATAAATACTGGTTTCAGTTATATCTATTCTGGGTTTTCATTTTTTTTTTTTGCTAAAATTCCAATTGAAAATCTGAAATGATTGTTAATGAAAGATAGCAATGTGTTGTTATGTATTCACGAAATGATGGGAACTTTTTTAAAATCAAAAGTCTTTTTAACAATAAAATTTGGATTGGCGATTACATGAAGTTTGTACGTTTGATTTAAATAATTGCAATCAACACCTGCGCAATAAATTATCGTTTAACTATTTCAATTATCAATTCAATACATCTTCACAATTTTGTGAAGAAGGGTGTCTGTTTGTTAACAAGAAAAGTTGAACAGGCTTGTTGGAGCTTTAGGTTTAAACAGACGCAATAAAATGTGAAACTGAAAAGAAGCTCACGAAAATATACCTAAGTTAGTATATATCTAAAAAGTAAGTGTAACGTGCAGTAGGAGGGTACTGCGGGTAAAATCACATACACTAAGACAGACGTGCACAGGTACGAGCCATGTCTATGGCAAGTTCTAGGCAGAATATCAAGAGATCTCAACAAGGAAAGCCAATCTTCTGTTTGAATAGACATTTCTATATTATACATTGCTTAATTTATACTACAAAATAGGTTGATATAAAAGGTTTGGTGTTCACGTCCAAATCGTTAACTTGATTTATGCTAAAAGCATTATTATTCGTCATAAACAAAAAAAAAAACGTTGTCACATGTGCGGAAGAGATGTACCGAATTATCGAATTACAATGCAGTTAGAAAACGCAACATGACGTCATTCAGACGAGTCATCTCAACAATCAACACAAAAAACTAGATCCTAGCGAGCGAACTATCAATTCTCCTTCAGCAAGTGCAAACTGAAATGTTGCAAAACTGTGTTCAAAAAACATAAGATTTTCTCAATAAGGTGAAACTGCAAAACGCCATGAATAAAACAATGGTATACTGCGACGTCTGAAATTTGTTTACAAACATCAATTTTTACAAATATATGGCTCTCAATAATAAGCAGCAAAAATTTTGATATAAATACTAGTCGCAGAATATATTCTCAAAAATACATTGAATATCTTTCATTAAAATTAAATGGTCAATATTGCAAAGACGTTAATGACATGGCTGTCCGTTCTTAAGCTTACGGGCTTATTTTTACTTATGCAATCATTGTTTGCTGGGTGGTAGTAACAGTTATTTAAATCAAGGATACGATTCTATTATGAACACCAAACTTATGTAAATTTGTCTGTAAAAACTAAGCATCATGTAAAGATGCAAATGCAATTCATTCAGTAGACTGGTTTCGTCCTTATTGTGAACACTTCAATTACTGTTCAGAATTTCATTTATTGTGCAACAGGGAGGCCCAATAGATATAATATTAGTCGCTGAAGTACATGCGCTTTGGTTCGAGCCCTGTTCGCGGAAAAATTATGGACCGTCCTTGAAGAGTTTCCAATAAGGTCTATACCGGTCTGCCTGATGAATTACATTTACAACCGTAAACAATGATTAGTTTATCCAGGCAAATGTAAATATAGTGTGATAGGTGTTTCTAACAAGTTTGCAGTCTCGATTTAAATAGTTATTTTTATTTGTTCTAACTAGAGACATCAAAATTGCGATCAGTTACTAAAAATATTATCATAAATACCTGTGTTATTTTAAAGAAACTTTCATAATCATTAACATAGAAGTAGAAATAAATGGTGAGTTATTATATAAACATTGATTACTTGGATGCCTACTACACGACAGATATTTGTGTGCAAATTTTATATTATTATATAGTATGTTGGATAAAAAAATGTATTGCCTAAGACTTTATATGAAGTTAATTCCATTACTGCTTGAATATTTATTCTTATAAGAGTTTTTATCCTTCACCTGTTCCACATATTAATACGAAATATTTAGTGGATAGAGGGTGTAGTACTGGTTTTTATTTATCAGTACCCATTCAGCACGAAACGCATGTGTATAAGATTATATCTTTCGTTCATGCTGTTTTTGGAAAACTCTTTTGGTCTTTCTTGAGCTAATCTGTCACTAGGTACGGAATATTTAATAAAAGATTGCGCCTTACATCATTTTAAAATTCATACCCAAAACCAAGAAGTTTTCTTTGTACTTGATAATGTGAAGCATAAAAATGTGCTACGCATCTTGGAAGCTGTCAGTTACTATATTCTTATTCCATCACTGAATATTAAAAAAATTAGTTTCCACAGGAATTTTATTTAAAATGGTAAATTGTTCGTGCATGTGTGCATTCCTCGACATGTGCATTTCCCGTATCCATCTCGTGTTATTTATAGAGCTAATCCAGCTCAAGCCTCCGTTATTTTCTAAATTCATTTTTTTAATTACCCTATAATGCAGCCGAGTTAAGATTTGGTGGTAGCGAAATTGCTTTTTTAAGAAACTGATTTAAAATATATTGATTTTTAATGCAAAATTTATTCCCCAGTTTAATTTTAAAATTTAAAAAAGTTGCAGAACTACAAATTATTTAAAATTGAGAGGAAGTGTGAATGAAATATTTGATAAGAATTCGAGATACAGTAAACTAATTTCGCCATAAAAAGAAACCCTCATCTCGTACTTAAATTTTATATAAAATTTTAAATTTTTTACGATGAAATCCTATTGAGTTTCTCTCACTGCCTTATTTATTTTTATTTATGGCTGAAAATTAGGATGATTTTTATATTTGAAATAAAGCAATGTTGCTGAAGCTATTTTATACAACTCAGTTTCCATTTGATTTTTTTCTATCCTATAATCAGTCAAAATTGTACAAATGAAATTTAACTTTTTGGTAAAATTCGTCAAGATTTATTTAATTCAAACAACGCTACGTGGAATTATTTTTGGAAAAACCGTTTTATTTTGTACTCTGAAATCATTGCCAGATTAATGGGCTTCTAATTACATTTCTTTTTGGGTGCAAAATACCGACGTTGCTTACAACAGCTTCTGTCATCTATTGTTGGTAAGACTGGCCTACTAGCAGTTAGATTTCATTTAATAATATCAATTCGCCTTGCCTAATGTTTCAGACAAACCTAGTGTATGGTAATAAAACACCACGTTTTTCTTGCAGCATTTGGTAATATTTATATCCATAGAAAGCAAAAAGGTTATAACAACCAATACCGGCTCCTACTGTTGTGTTTCCAGTAAGCACGAAATGAATGTACATGAGTTTATACTTTCCGTTCTTGCTGAATTTCTGGTCACAACTGAAATAATTAGTTACTAGGTTCGCAACATCTAAAACATAATTGGCTATATATTGGTTCTCCGACCAAACAGTATTTATCTTCCTGTCAATCTGCATTTCTGTGACGTACTACAATTGACCCAACGCTTAATGGAATATTAAAACTATACCTAAAATTTAACTTCATAATGCCCTTCGGCTACAGGCCAAATATCCGCAGATTTATTTTTGTTTTGGCGATAATTTGATAGAACTTATTCAAAAAGCCGAACAGGTTTAATTAATCAAGCAGAAATATTTTTTGAGCCTAACATGAAAACATCTTACCTATTTCGCAGTTGAACCCGCCGTATTGTGCAGTGCAAAAACATCTCGAATTTGCGAATGTCTTTTTACATTCTCCAACGTTTATGCAATCCAAATCGAAGCAGAATTTAATTTTTTCTTTAAAAAACAACAAGCATTATATTTAGATGATTTAAAATGTAGACGACACCATATATTGGCAGGAATTTTGTGTACGTTTGTAAATGAATAAAACAGTAATAAATCTGCAATACTACATATTTATTTCAGTAATTTAAATTTGAATAGTTTAGCTTTAAGGTAAGAGTAAGCTATTTTATTTAATGTTACTGTGTATTGGAAAGAGCGTTAGCATAGGAATAGTAGTTCCGCAAAAAATTATCTTAGTCATATGTAACAATGTTGTTTTTTTCTTTAACAGAGTTTGTTCAATTCATTTGAAATAATTGTACTCTCTTGCTTTAAATTTATTGTGGTAGCAAGTAACTTTTGTTTTCCTGTTTCAGACTTTCTACAGCAGCTTCTTGACGGATTCTGCTAGCAAGGATTTTGCACCAGAAATCTTTCGAATAAAATTTGTTGTCATTTCCTCAATGAAGTTCAAATCAGAACCTTGAAGCATCATGAAATTTAAGGATTTCATGAATGGTTGTATACGTATGCTATTTTGCTATAACTTTGAGAAAGTCGCGAGACGGAATTGTACAAGCTTTTTCGGTAAAATGTTGCTCGTCATGGGTTTACTTCTCGATATTTCGGAATTTATTTTAGAATTTTCGACAACTTTGCATAGAAGCTTCTCTAGTGTTGCAAATTGTTCAAGGTTTCCTCTATTTTGTTTACTATTTAGTACGCCAGTTTTGCCAGTTTTGTTTAAACATCTCAATACTGTAAGAAAATCACGTTTTCCTGTCGTTAAACAAACAGATATAGGAAAAATGTCTCCATATCTTTAAATTTTAGATAAGTCAATATAGGTGCCATAAATCTCAGTTGGTTTAAATTTGGGGTTTTACAGTTTTGTTCGTCATAAATCATTCTGAATTACGACACAATTCAATTAAATAAAACGATGTCATCTTATAACAATGAAAGCCACAAATTTTCCATTTGCGACATCACTCAATTTCTTTAATATGACTCTTCATTTTCTAACCTGTTTCGCCTAAATGCTTAATTAAATAATATCATCATCAATAAATTTGTGAAACGCGCTTTCTGCGGAAATTGTATCCAAATGAAGTGAAGGCATTCAGGATAATAAGTAAGTTGCCTATTGTGATTCTTCAAAGTCAAAGTGAATTTGTATGCGTTATAATCCATTGTATCCTTTCTGTAATAGTTTAAATACTTTAGTCAGTGTACAAATCACTTTAGGATACATCGATATTTAATTATTCTTCGAAGGGATAGTTACAAATCAACGTCCAGTGGTTGATACTCAGATAATAAATCAAATCGATTTTAACAGGGAAACGAAAATAAGATTTTTTATTTTATAAGTACGAACGGGTATTTTGCCCATAAAACCTACTAAATGCCCACATTACAGTTTTCCTCTATATTTTATAGACGTTGCTGAGAATGCGCGGTATTTTTGGATGCATATGCAAATAATTGTATGCTTCTTTCACAATAAAAATGGATAGTAACAACACATCGCAACATAAAGGCAGGGCCATAAAATTAAAATTTGTTCGAAGAATGTTAATTGTAGTGATGGTTATAAAGAAAGTTGTCCAAAATATGAATAATAGTAACACAGGGCAATTAAATTTATCTAATTTGATGTTAAATTTGTAAGTTCTTTTTTATTTTCAGGAACAAATATAAAGCTCATTAGGATTTCTCAAAAAAAAACCTATACTTTTATTAGAATGTTAATTGACCCTTCTATATAAGAATATCATATTTCATTAAAATAATTAGTACTGTTGTTTGATTCACACGGAGTTCGACGGATTCTAAATGCCAACCTGGTACCAATTTTAGAAAATAATGATTTTTTAGCTTTAGTAACACGTTGAAGTGCATTAAATTGCGCCAATAATTTCTCTCCGTTTAGAAGCACACAGATCATTCCAATATGCATAGATGGTAAAAAATCATATATAGTCTGACACTTGTGTGATTTGTAGCAAAAATTGCAGTTAATATAACATGCTATTTTAATTTCACGACATTTACCCAGAAAATATTCATTTAACCAAAAAATTAAATGGTAAGAAATTAAAATTGATAAATCTATACTTAATAAACCTTTTACGATTCAAAATCGAAATAAAATTGACAAGAGAATTTTTATATGTAAAATTGACAGAAATTGCATCTCACTTTCACTGAACTGATGTTGCAAATAAGAATATTGATTCATAATGCGCAACATTTAGATTATATAATTAATATATGAAACCTATATTTGCCAAACAACATACTTCGCACGTTGCACAACCTTTGAGTTATTCTATTTTCCAAAAACGCATAAATTTCATATTTGGAAATATTTAAGCAGATAAATTGAAATGGTAAAGCTCTTCTTGATGGACCATGGGTAAAAATTCACTCCAGAGAAAATTGAATAAAAGTTCAAATTTAAGTTTGGTCCTAGCGCTAAGTAAGTCAATGTTTGTAAAAGCGGTATTGACTTCATTATAGTCTGAATTGTTCGATGCGTAATAACCAACTTTCTGTTTTCATGGGAATGTCTGTAATACCTGGTTGGTATGTCAGCTGGAAAATAGATGAAGTTTAATTTGGAGCACATAGCTGGTTTTACTAATATTTTTTACTTCTTCACCATTATATTGCTGCCAAATTTGCCTACATCCTGAACGAATTATATGAATATTCTTTGGTCCTTGTCTTTTTTAAAGGAATAGCGGAAGAATGTTGATATTATTGATGCAGGTACTGAACACCATCAGAAAGTTAACCATTACGCAAAAATTGGTTAAATGTGCAATATTCTATTGATTAATGCATTTAGGAACAAAATAAAAGGAACAAATGTTAGAAGAAAACACGCATCATAATCTCATGCCACGCTAATTGATAAAATTATAAATCCGACTGTCCACGTCCATTTGAAATTTTACTCAACACATTTAGGTTTTTTTTAAAACTATTAGTGGATTGAACGATAATTAGAGGGCTTCTATTTTCTTCCCTTTATTGTTTATAGTACCGATAAATAACTTTCGACTTTTTTGTCTAACCGTCATTTATATTCTTTCATATCTTAATTAAGCTTCTTATTTTTTGAATTTGATTCTTTTGTGTCTTGTCCTCGCTCTATTTATTGAGATCTCTCTAGTAATACAGAATTTCAAATGTTAATAAAAAATTAGCGAGAAAAGTGTAATTTAATGTCTATTGACTCCAGTTTCATTTTACTGAACGTACATGCTTATTAATTATATTTAACTAAATCTTATGCGATACGTGTCCTTATTTAACGATATGGCAATAACTGTTATTAGACAAGACAATCCTCAGTACAGTGTAAGTGTTTTGATTGAAACTTCACGTGTGTATGGCGCGTAGGATTTATAATTTTTGACACATACCATGGCATGCGTTTATGATGCGTGTTTTAATTTATTGACCTCCCATCAACCTGAAATGTGAGGTTGACGTCAGTTGAATAATTTCACATGTTGAATATAAAACAAATTGTCTACCACATGCAAATGTTAAATTCATATTCAAACACTGTAATTTCACTAGGCTTGGTGAACAAAACGGTTATGGATATGCACCAATGCACACACACACGTGACATACAAATATATAGAGAAATGTCAGTTAGAAGTATAAATGATATGACTAGAGTCATATTGCGCTTGTTGTTATTAGTTTATTTCTTATTACTTGGGCTGATAAGTGAACTGATTTTGGCATCCACCAAGGGATTTCGAAATATATTCAAAAAAAACTGGAATTCAGACTGCAGTATTCGTACTGGCATAACTATTTCTTAAATGCCTGTATATTTTTAAAAATATATTGCAATTTTTTTACGGACAGGCGAGTTCCCGAACTAATTTGTTACTAGGTTCGCAACACCTAATACACACTTGCATATATATTAGCTCTCCACGACAAACTGTATTTAACTGTTATATATTGAATTGAATGATGTCATGCTTACCACGAAATGTGATAACTGATATCGATCAAGGCCAGAGTGTATGGATTTACTGGAGTAACAGGTGTTCAGAAATTGTTGTAATTCTCAATTTCAGTGAACTATAGCATAAATTGATATCCATCAGGTTGGTATCATGTACCGACTCGGTGACCATAGTGTTAGTACCATGTACGTTTTCGGTATAATAATGTTGGTATCGGTTACTAACACAATAGCCATAGTGTTAGTATCCTTTACAAACTCGGTATATATATTATATAGTGTGAGTTAGCGTTGAAGTCGCATTGTCGTTGACTTTATATGATGTTAGATTCACTATTGCAGGTTTACACATTCGTCTAGGAGATTGTACCGTCCTATTATCCCACATTCTTCACTAAAATATATAGTGGTTAAAGGGCGTAATACCGGCTCCTACTGATGAGTCGCCAGTAAGCACGAAACGAATGTGCATGAGATTATACTTTCCGTTCATGCTGCCTTTGGTTTATCTTTCTGGTCACAACTGAACTAATTTGTTACAAGGTTTGCAACACCTAAAACATACTTGTATATATATTAGTTCTCCGCAACAAACAGTATTTAACTGTTACATATTACATTTATTACAAATTTATTCCAGAAAGACTTATCATTACCTTTATGCCAATCGCTTTTATTTTTTTGTATTTGTGAAAATCTTAATTCAAAAGTAACCTTACAAATAAAAGTGAAACTTGGAGGCACACTACATTCAGTGCACAATGTAAAAATTCTAATAATAAATATGCCTAGGATGTCAACAGTTATTTAAATTTCATGTAGTAAAACCCAAAAAATAAAACAATTTTGTACTTTTTTATTTACTGCTTTGTCGCAGATTCTTATTTTTCATAATTTTAATACAAAAATATTTAGAAATCTTTGGAAAATTGAAAAGTTTAATTTAAAAGTTTTAGTATTATCAAACGTTACCTTTTGTACGTAATTTATAAAACTGTGCCGATTTTATTTTAAGCTTCATCATCATCACCATTTTCATAAACAGCGTCATAATACTCATCATTATAATCATCCTCACCTACGTCATCATCAAAGCCATCTCCATTGTCTTCGTCTTGATCAGCATCGTAATCTTCTTGGTCATTACTATTATCATTATTATTTCAATTATCATCATTTTCATTATAATTAACTTTATAATTAATTATCAGTAGCATCATTTTTATTATCATCATTTTCGTCATCATCGCCATCTCCATCATCATTTATCATCAGCATCATAAAGTTACGAATGAATTATTATTAAATTGAAATGTGGAAGAAGTGTGGAAATATTAAAAATGGCTTACCTGATGAACCGCTTATGTAGATAATTTCTTCGTCAGCTAAAAATGTTTAAAATTTAAAATATTTGATCAGTTTTGGCTATGCACTCAACAATATATATATTATAGAAAATCACCAACCGACACCTTCCATCCAGTACTGTCATTACGTTATTGATGATATTCGTTTTAGTGAACATGTGTTATTTCAAGATAATGGTTATCTAGGGCGCTTCAAGTCTAAGAGCGTGATATAAGCAATTTTTATTAGCATCTGTGAAGTCAATGGATTTTAAATTGATTGTATGAAAGACGAAAAATTTACGAACAAATATTACACGTGGCTAGATAGACAAGAAGCCATTACCTGAAATGCGATTAATTTAAGCTATATTTTTAAATAAACCCAAGATGTTCCATAAAAAATGTTGTAAGCACACATAATTTATAATATATATTATTGAAATTTATAGTGCCAGACAATACCTTTTGCTGCTTACTACACGTGCACTTGGCATTTCGCCTTAATTTGAGGTTTCATATAATTTGCTTTATCTGTACATTTTTTCCTTAAAAGTTATAGGTCAACGCGACTAGTATATTTGATTTATGCATCCGAAATGAAAAAAACCCAGTTAATGACCTGATTATATTCCAACGAAATCTACATAAGATTCACGCATCGTTCGTTGAGCAATACGCATATTATCAGATAAATAGAACCATGAGACTGCGCGGCACTGCAAATTAGTTAACCGATATTTAGAAAAGCCCAACTTAGCCAATGAAATTTATCTTTATTACTAGGCACTGGTTTTATTTTACAGATATAATATATGTGTAGTTGTAGATGTGTGGAAAATATATCAAATGATTCAAGATCTTTCGTTCTATTAGGTGTGGAGTCCACTAATTTATAACTGTATGGGATAGCTCCTACAACTAATTTCACTAAAGTCTCATTACCGTTTGTCGGCATGATGAAAGATCTAGTTAAATAAGTTATAATATTCGATAATAATTTATTAGGCATTTAATCTGCCCAAGGCTTTAAAATTGACTATAATATTTAACACCAAAATGCCTAAATTTTAATTATGCATGCAGTGCTTTCTACAAAATATTGGATTCTCCGTACGTTGTTACCTCATTCAAAGTAGTATTTCTCCTTTACTAGTCAATGCATTTTTAAATTAAATGCAATGTATAATCCTGCTATGAGAACCATTTTATATCCCATTTCCATCTGGGCATAGTATCTATCGTAGAATATCTGATCATATGTACAAAATAAACCTGTGTGTTGAGGCAAAACTAGTTTTATCGGCAATGTCCAAACGCTTTGTTTGTATACATTTTTAGAATTAAAATTTAGTGGCCGTATTTAGCAATGCTTTTTTAAATTAAAATGTGAGAAATTCATACACATGACATGCATCTACTAACCATATTTGCTCTTATTTGATATTGATATTTTGACGCTGAAAGTTTCATAGCTGTAGCATTAAACCGGAGACATTTTACTCAGGCTTATTAACCACTTTCCGTACGTCAGGAAAGATGCGTATTGAATTCGATATTATGTTTAATAGCCACTTGTGCTTTTTGTCAGTTTTCTGTCGGATTCAGTGCTTGCTATTCAATATAATTGAACTTTTCCAGGTGACATAATATGAGATAATCTAAGATTGATGATGGCTAATTTAAATATATAAGCAATAAAATCAATCAATAATTGATTGCGCGGGTGGTGGTAACAAATATTTAAATCAAGTTTGCGAGCTTGCAGAACACACCAATCCCATTGTATTTAACCAGTCGTCGAACAACATAACAAAACTACCGCCAGCTGCAACGCACTGACGCGTTTCGACCTTCCATGATCATCATCAGAGTACGACGGCAATCTGACTATCGAGGATCAAACCGCATTGAATATATATGGAAATCAAATTTAGATATGCGGCTCTCATCTCTAGCTGTCTCGCATACATTGAACTTGAATGGAAATATCGGCTGCACAATTTCTATGCAGTCACGAACATTAACTGTTTGTGGCTTTCGCCACATATAGATATATAGGCAATACAATTTAACAATAATTGTTTGCGCGGGTGGTGGTAACAATTCTTTAAATCAAGTTTGCGAGCTGGAAGTAAACACCAATCCCATTGTATTTAATCAGTCGTCGAACAACATAACAAAACTACCGCCAGCCGCAACGCACTGACGCGTTTCGACCTTCCTTGATCATCATCAGAGTACGACGGCAAACTGACTATCGAGGATCAAACCGAATTGAATATATATGGAAATCAAATTTAGATATGCGGCTCTCACCTCTAGCAGTCTTGCATACATTGAACTTGACTGGAAATGTCGGCTGCACAATTTCTACGCAGTCACGAACATTAACTGTTTGCAGCTTTCGCCACATATACATATATAGACAATACAATTTAACAATAATTGATTACGCGGGTGGTGGTAACAATGCTTTAAATCAAGTTTGCGAGCTTGAAGTAAACACCAATCCCATTGTATTTAACCAGACGTTGAACAACATAACAAAATTACCGTCAGTTGCACGCGATGACGCGTTTCGATCTATCATGATTATCATCAGAATATGACGGCAAACTCATTTGCGAGGATCAAACCGATATGCATATATATGGAAAGCAAGCTCGCAAACTTGATTTAAAGAATTGGTACCACCACCTGCGCAATCAATTAGTTTTCATTGTTTTACTTTTATATTTATTTGTAGCGAAATCTACCATCAATTAATGTTCGTGACTGCATAGAAATTGTGCAGCCGACATTTCCAGTCAAGTAGAATATGTGCGAGATTTCTAGTGGTGAGAACCGCAGTTCTTATTTTGCTTTCCATATATATGCATTGCGGTTAGATACTCGCTAATCAGTTTGCCGCCGTACACTGATGATGACAATGGAAGGTCGAAACGCGTCAGTACGCGTGACTGACGGTATTTGAGCTAAATTGTTCGACGAATGGTTAAATACAATACGATTGGTGTTTAATTTAAGCTTGTACTCTTTATTTAAATAAATGATACATCCACCACGCAATCAATGATCGTGTAACAGTTTATATCGATATTAGCTTTCTAGTGTAAGATTGGCATTCTAAATGCTTCATATTTCCGTTTTGTAGTTCAAAATAAAATTTGACTCAGTTATTTTATTCGGCGTCTCCCTATGCATTTGACATAAGATTAATTCAATTAATATTTAGAGCATTTACTACAAACCACATATATGAAATTATCAAATGTCTTATTTTTAAATTTCATTTATAGCCTTCATATGTACAAGCTTTTATTGGATTAATACCGATTTATGGTTATGTTAATTGTCCTTATTCATTTTATTATATCCATAAGATTTCCCTAATAAATCAGTGAAATCTTTGGAGCAAAAATATTTCCCGGACATATTTTTACTAATTTTCTAAATTTATTCATGGAAAGTATATGATGTCTTTAGCGTTATGCCATTCGATTTTGGCTTTACATAACTCTAGAGTTTTAAGTATAAATTGTATCTATTAACCAAATAGAAACTTTGACTAGAAAGCGTGAAATTTATTAATTGGATCCTTGCTTGGAATATTCTTCGATGACGGAATGACAAAATTTTAGCAAATATTTCTCCGCACACTTTGACTTTCTTGAAGAATTGAAATAAAAGCAATATTATGTTGCATGAATCTAAGGGATTAAAATTTTTCTATGCAATTGTCACATCAGCTAATAAATTTTTAAAGCATATAGTAAAATAATGGTTATTATGTTGAATTGAATACTGTTTGCGAAAGCCAACTCAAATCAAATTTATGCATGCCTTATGCTTCAATTCAAATATAATCGTCCAAATTTAAATGAGATTTACATTTCTAGTCATAAAACAGGATAGAATTGAATTCTTTAAAGAGATTTTGGCATTATTATTTATGCTGATTTACCACAGATAAAGTTTGTTCATAATTTAAAATAAAAACCTTTTTAAAATTTTGTTTAAATCGTATTGTTGAATTTAAAATTTTTATTTATTAACAACTATGTCTTTTATAAATATAATTTGTATAAAACTTTTGCTGCTATCAAAGCTACAGCATGACCATCGTCATCATTATCAGCATCAACGTCTTTAAAATTGTAATCATTATAATCAATGTTAACACCATTATCAACGCCGTCGTTGTTATCACGTTCTCCATCAGCATCTTTATCATTTTAATGATCTTTTTCATCGTCATTTTTATCATTAAAATGTGAATCAGCATCGTCATTATTATTAGCATCAGCAGCATCATTCAAATCATTATCATTCTCGTCTTTATCTTTATCATCAACAGTTCAAATTTACGGATTCATTTGCAATAAACAGAAAAAAGTTGAATAAATGTGAAAATATTATGCATGACCTACCTTGTGAACTGTTTATGCAGAATATATGCACGTTATCTATAAATATTGAAAATTTGATAAACTTTATTTTTTATCATTCTATTTAAATAAAAAATATATTACAGAATATCGCTAATGATTTATTTTACAGCAATGAACAATTTTTAATGAAGCACTTACAGCAAGGTAATGATAATAAGCATTAAGTTGAATGTGTATTATTTCAAATTTATATTTATGTAGTGCACTTCAAATCTTAGAGCGTGATAAATATCTTGGATAATAATACTCATGAATTCAATGGATTTTTAATTAAAGAAATGTGTTTTAAAAGGCAAAATTTGTCTTTTCATATATATGCAATGCGGTTTGATCCTCGCTAGTCAGTTTTCCGTCGTACTCTGATAATGATCATGAAAGGTCGAAACGCGTCAGTGCGTTGCAACTGGCGGTAGTTTTGTTATGTTGTTCGACGACTGGTTAAATAAAATGGGATTGGTGTTTACTTCAATTTCGCAAACTTGATTTAAAGAATTGTTATCACCACCCGCGCAATCAGTTATTGTTTAACCTTACACCTTTTTATTTTCTTAATATGAACCGGGTGCTACTGGCGAAAATGTTTAGTGAACACGCAAAATTACTGCATAGAATTTTTTTGCATTTTATGCAGAGTACTTTAAAACGACAACATTTACAGTTTCCAGGGCATTGTAGCTAACATTAGAAAAAGAACGAAGTATGAATCAGGGAATTCCCTCCGAGCAGACACACATTCATAGTAATTGATTGGAATATTAACAGAAATCGATTATTGCGCAAATAGTGATAAAACATTTTTAAGTCAAGTTTACCATATGCTAAACGGATAAAAAATCTTCTGAAACATAACTTAGACTTTTTCACTGCTTTCATGATACTTTGCGATCTTTGATATATTATATCTACTTATAAATATATTTCTTTATTAATGTGATTTAAATAATTAATAAGAAATGCCACATCTGCAACCAAAACTTCCGATGGGTTCAGAGCGACAAAGAATAAACAAAAATCAGAATCAACTTTCCTCACTAAACGAGATCTCACTTCATTCAGGCCTGTATCTACTTTACAATAAATGTTTTCAACACGAATGTTCTCAATCGAAAATTCAGTTATGCAAATTTCAGTGCAAATTTGTCATTAAAAATAGCACGACCTAAGAAAATGATGAAGTATATAATTATAATGGAAGGCTTGTACGAAACATAATGCCAACCAAATGCAAAATTGCACATGTGTGTCAATGCAGTCACATTTTGTTTTAAACTTGTTATATAGTTTTATTTGTAAACGCTGAGTTTTCCATGTATGGCAGCAATTAGGACCACAAACTATTTACGTAGATATTAAAATACATTATGTTTTAGGTATTTTGAATGTAGTAACAATTTTAATCGAATTTGATTAGTATGAAATGCCAAATTCAGAATGATCAACAGTTGTAATCTGAAGTTCACATGCGTTCCTGTTTGTTCAATAACTATCGGATCAGTGGATACTGTCTGAGCCATGATAGTTCAGAGGCAACTCATCAAATATGTCAGATGAACACATTTAAATACTGCAAGTATGTATTAGGTGTTGCGAACCTATTATTCCACATTCTTTGACCAAATATATAGTGGGTGAAGGGCGTAATACCGGCTCCTACTGATGAGTCGCCAGTAAGCACGAAACGAATGTGATTAGATTATACTTTCCGTTCATGTTGTCTTTGATTTATTCTTCTGGTCACAACTGAAATAATTTGTTACAAGGTTTGCAACACCTATTACATACTTGCATATATATTAGTTCTTCGCAACAAACAGTATTTAACTGTAATATATTGAATTGAATGATGTCATGCTTACCGCGAAGTGTGATAACTGATATCGATGAAGACCAGAGTGTATGGTTCAACTGGAGTAACAGGTGTTCGTAAATTGTTGTAATTCTCAATTTGGGTGAACTTTAGCATAAATTTATATCCATCAGGTTGGTATCATGTACCGACTCGGAAACCATAGTGTTAGTATCCGGTACTCATCGATTTCAAAAAAGGTATCAGTTACTAACACAATAGCCATAGTGTTAGTATCCTTTACAGACTCGGTATATATATTATATAGTGTGAGTTAGCGTTGAAGTCGCATTGTCATTGACTTTAGATTATGTTAGCTTCACTATTACAGGTTTACACATTCGTCTAGGAGATTGTACCGTCCTATTATTCCACATTCTTCTACCAAATATATAGTGGTTAAAGGGCGTAATACCGGCTCCTACTGATGAGTCGCCAGTAAGCACCAAACGAATGTGCATGAGATTATACTTTCCGTTCATGCTGCCTTTGGTTTATCCTTCTGGTCACAACTGAACCAATTTGTTACTAGGTTCGCAAAATCTAATACGTACTTGCATATATTAGTTCTTCGCAACAAACAGTATTTAACTGTAATATATTGAATTAAATGATGTCATGCTTACCGCGAAATGTGATAACTGATATCGATCAAGGCCAGAGTGTATGGATTTACTGGAGTAACAGGTGTTCAGAAATTGTTGTAATTCTCAATTTCGGTGAACTTTAGCATAAATTGATATCCATCAGTTTGGTATCATGTACCGACTCGGAAACCATAGTGTTAGTATCCGGTACTCATCGATTTCACAAAAGGTATCAGTTACTAACACAATAGCCATAGTGTTAGTATCCTTTACAGACTCGGTATATATATTATATAGTGTGAGTTAGCGTTGAAGTCGCATTGTCGTTGACTTTAGATGATGTTAGCTTCACTATTGCAGGTTTACACATTCGTCTAAGAGATTGTACCGTCCTATTATTCCACATTCTTCTACCAAATATATAGTGGTTAAAGGGCGTAATACCGGCTCCTACTGATGAGTCGCCAGTAAGCACGAAACGAATGTGCATGAGATTATACTTTCCGTTCATGCTGCCTTTGGTTTGTCCTTCTGGTCACAACTGAACTAATTTGTTACTAGATGAATACATTGATTTTTTAAATCATGTTTATCTAATCTCATTTGAAAACAAAAATGTTTTGAAACTCTGCTAGTCAAGTAAAGTATTATACTCTGAATTCCATTGGTATGAATCATCAAATTCCGGTAATTATCATATTAAATTATTATTACATTACATTATCGAATACAATGTGAATTAAACGTTCATGATGTCGCTGTATCGGATCAATGTATCGGATTATAATGAAGTCAAAGTGATAATAGTTATTATTCTATGGAGGCCAAATTATGAGAGAACTTTATGCAAAATTTCAATTTAATATGGCAAATATGTTTGATCATATGAATTTTGTACAAGATAGTATTCATGGAGAGCGGTGTTTGTTGCATTATGTGCATATTCATTTATAGATTTAAAATTAAATTGGTCCCACATTTAGCACTTATAACTGCTGGCACTAAATATATGGTAATGCTTCTAATTCGGATATCTTATTTTCTTATATTTTAGAAAAGACCAAACCAAAAGTTGAAAGCTGATGGATGCTGAATTATTTTGTGCACTATATATTTTGCTACTTATTAAATATCTTTACATTTTCACAAAAAAAATTGATTGGTCATCGTTATCTGTTGCCCCGAGAGGGATTCTCACAAATTCTTATTTCATTAACGTACTTTCTGCTAATGATGTATCTAATAACTGGAATTGAAAACACACGGTTATTACTGAAATCATTTTTCTATACATTGAATGAGCTATTGGTCTGTTAATTATGACTTCATTAAGCGCATATAATGTCTATTCTCTTCAAAATTTTACCCAGCATTGAAGCGTAAAATTGACATAGCTTAGAAGTTCTCCGTGCTTTCCAACCTTGAAGTGAAACTACTTGTCGGTAAAAATATTTCTTAGCAAGAACCAAAGTTGTCATTTTATATGAAAACGGATATTATTCATTATTTCTTTTAATAAACCGTTTTACTATGACAGAATAAAAAAAGACATCTTCGCATGCAGTTTCAACGCTGTTAAACGTTGCAGGAAATTAAGTTAAATACTTAAAGCTTAAAACTGCGATGGATATGAAAATATTTCAAAAACACTTGCTGTTCTTTAAATTGTTGGTCAATTAAATAGTCAAAACTACAATCTTAAAAATATGCTAATAAAAATTTTATATATGCCGAATTGTAAAATATTTCACAAATTTGGAGTAAAATTATAAAATGAGTTTTTTAAAACCGAGTATGATTAAAATTTTAGTTAGTAATTTATTCGGTTTATAAAACGTAGTTTTTAAGAATCTATTCCTTTGGCGAAATAAATGATATAAATAAACATTAAGATGATTAAAATACAAATTATGAACGAAATGAGATAACGAAAACGTATTTTTTAATTTACAAATAGATAGAATTTTATTAAATTGACCCATCCATTTGTTTAATCTAACAAGAATTTTATTGCCTTATCTTACCAGGATTCAAAAATATGTGCAGCCACGGTCCCAGGTAAAGACAAAATTTCTGTTTCGCATTTATAATTTTCCATCATAACAGCACTGCTTACACTTAATTGTGACATACTATACTTTTTGTTGTCTTTATTTAGTATAGGTACTTTTATAAATATTAATTTGTTGGCACACTTAGTGTATGATGGTGAAAACCTGCACAGGATATAATCAATAATGTTCGTTATGCTCACATTACGTGTAGCTGACGGCTGACAAATATTTATTATATACCACTGATGATCTTGAAAATATTTGAGCGTTAATTCTGTTAGGTTATTTTCAGTATCTGTCTAATGCCAGACAGTTTATTTTCTTATAAAGGTTTCAAGTGTGTGCATTCGTATTTTCAGCAGATTTGAAATACTGCAGAATTGTTAACTCCACTCCGCAGTCAATGGTGTTAAATGTGATATTTTAAATAGTTGTGGAAAAATATGCACTAATATTATCTTTGTGACCTGATAGAAAATTTTGAGAAAACCTTTCACGACAAGTACGAATTGTGCACGACTACTATTGATAAGAGCTGCATATCTGATTTCCCACATATTATATTCATGCATTTCCATTTAATCTTTGCTAGCTTATTTTACCACCGTTCTCCTTGTGATGATCACGGAAGGTCTAAACGCGTCAGTACACGTGACAAACGTGAGCTTTGCTATGTTTTACGATTGGATAAATACAGAATGAGATTGGTGGTTATATAAGGTACAAACATTTGGTTTAGTGAAATTTTTTATTCGTATTTTTTTCGTTAACTTTGTTCAAATAATATAACCGATTGATTTTGATGCAAGTCATTGTTTACTGTCTTGTTAATTTGTTTTTTTCATTTCTGTTTGTTTTCTTTCAAATCCAAATTTTTTGAAGTTTTGACATTTGTGTAAATAAACAATTAGATAATGTTTGTGGCGGAGAACTAATATATCTGAATTTGAACATTATGTTTTGCGCACCTTATAAAAAATTAGTTCAAATATGACCAGAAAGATAAACCAAAGACGGTATAATCTCGTGTACCTTCGTTTCATGCTTATAAGGATTCATCACAATATATATATATATATATATATATATATATATATATATATATATATATATATATAAATATATATAGGGAAGAAAAGTAAAATCTTCTAGACGAATGTGTAAATCTGCAGTAGCGAAGCTAACATCATATAAAGTCTCGACAATGAGACTTCAAAGAGAAATTACTACATATAATATATACTGAGTTTGTGAAGGATGCATAAACTAGGGCTATTGTGTCAGTACTTGAATCCAACATTATGATATTGAAAATATAAATAGTTTCAGAGTCGGTACGTGGTACCAACACAATAGATTTCAATTTATGCTAAATTTCACCAAAAAATTACACTTGAATACATGTTACAAGGTGTTGCGACCCTAATAAAAATTGTTTCGACTATAACCAGAAAGATAAACCAAAGATAGCATGTACTGAATTATAATCTATTGTACATATATATAGTGAGCAAAAAGCTTAATTCGGCTCCTACTGGTGAGTCGCCAGTAATCACGAATCGAATGTACACGAGATTTTGCTTTCCGTTCATAATGTCTTTTAATTATCCTTCTGCACAAATTTTAACTTCGATAAACAATGTTTGATTGCTAGATTACAGGGAGCTTGGCTTTAAGTGTTATGGTTAATATGTGTTTTGTTGTATAAACTGACATCAGATGTATTTTAGGCATAGAGTTATCACTGCATTATTAATCCATGCGTTAAAAATTTCTGATGATGCATCTCATACAATAAGTATGCTGCCGTATATTTACTTTTTTTAAAGTCAAGGTTGCAATCTCGATATAACATTATTACCATAATATGCGTACAATTTTCAGCATAAAATAAACATTGTATAGTGTTGAAAAAGTGGTTACTTCGTTCTTTTTATGAACTCTAGTACTTAAGTAAGGCAAGTGGAAAATATCCGTTTCATTAAAGTATGTTTAAAACATTGCGTAATTCCTAAATATTTTAAATTTAAACTGCCATTTCATTTTAATGCTAAAGGTAGATCTCTTAAATATGAACTGACTTTGAACATAATGAATACATTGATTAACGATTTAGAAAAACGCAAATACGAACTAATCAGAGAGAAAACAAAAATAAGATCTTTGTTACTTTCCTTTTTGCACGTGGATGACTTGAAATTTATAGAGGATTTTATTGACGGCGCACGTAATAGGGAGATAAAAAAGGTTCACATCAGGCATAATGGAAAGTTAGGAAATTTGGGCATCTATAGACAGACCGCAGTTAGGACGTGTCCTGCTGTAACTAATCGAGTGGTAAACCTCTCTAAAATAAATCTTAATGCGAAACAGCTGGAAATGCTTAATCGTGGTCTGAATACAGCTATCCAAATTGAGAAATCACCGAATTATGAGATAATTACTGAGGCTTTTAAAACAGCACAATAACTCTCAGACAAAGATAAGGTTATGTTTGAAATAGACGTAGCAGCAGCTGTGCTAACGTGCAAAGATGCAAAATATAAAACCAAACTATGCAATAAAATGTCTCAGGAGGAACAATGCCAAGTATGCTTGCTTACAAGGAAGGACAAACCATTAACTTGACTATAATGCTAAAATGTATGAACAACTAGACAATATAGAGGTATACACTAAAATTAATAAAGATCCTACTGATAAACTACAAGGAGAAGTTAAATTATTGATCAATAACATGATTACTGAAGGAGAATTAGATCAAGCGCATGGTAACGCTCTCATACAAAGAGATACAGTCGCTCCTAGAGTGTACGGTTTAGTAAAGATACATAAACTAGACAATCCTTTGAGAATTATTGTTAATGTCCAACACTCTCCAACATATAAAATGTCTAAGTTTCTATGTAAAAGAATAAAGAAATATTCGTACTTCTTAGACAATACTTTGATGAATTCATACCATTTGGTTGAGATTGTAGATAAATGTAAACTTAATGAAAACGATAGATTGGCGAGTTTAGATGTGGTGTCAATGTACACCAACATACCAGTACATAAAGCACTAGACTATTTTCAGCATTTCCTTGTTGATCAAACAGTAATATTGGAAGGAAGCAAAATGACGATTAGACACGTCATGGAGATGATGTACGTATGTATGTCCTCAACTTATTTTAAATTTAGGAATGCATTTTATAAGCAGATTAGAGGTGTTCCAATGGGGCAACCACTATCGGTTCCAATAGCTAATATCTTCATGCATTACATGGAGAAGACTCTCTTAGATATAACGCCCCTAAATCCTAAATTGTATGTACGATATTTGGATGATATATTAGTTATTTGGAATCACGGGGAGGATCATCTGATAAATTTATTAAACATAGCAAATCAGGTGAGCGAGCTTAAATTTACAATTGAAAATGAATCATATGGCGAATTACCATTTCTGGATGTCAAGTTAATTAGAAATGGTACAAAACTAGAACGGGATGTTTATAGAAAGGATACTTACTCAGGTATCCTTCTTAATTTCGATTCAAATCATCCATATAGAATGAAAATCGGTATCTTAAAATCGATGATAATAAGAAGCTTAAGATTAACAGATAATAAACATAGAGAGATTGAATTAGGGAGACTGCGAGAAATATTCAGTGCTAATGGGTATCCTCTAAAGTTAATTGAAGCAACTATAATGAGCGTTATAAGTAAATTTAATCATGACTGGAAGTACGTGAAGTCAAATAAATTAAAAGATGACCGGAGGGTAATGGTTATACCTGACTCTAAACTAAGTAGGAAAATAAAAATGGTAGCATCAAAATACAATATACGTACTATTTTAAAACAGACCCTTACACTAGGTATTATACTTCCCAACCAAAAGGAAAAAATAGAACCGCTAGACACATCAGGAGTATATGAAATTCCATGTAACGACTGTAACTTGATGTATGTGGGTGAAACCATGCGCCCAATTAAGGTTAGAAGAGGGGAACATAAAACCGCACGCAAGTATGCCCATGTTAATAGATCAGATCTTGCACGCCATACAGTAGAGACAGGACACACAATTAATTGGGATGGGTGCAGACGTATATCAATTTGTAGCCGTAGCAGATCGACTAGACTGATTAGAGAATCCATCGAAATTAAATCGAGAAATGACATAATGAATGAAACAGCCGTAGAAAAATCACTAGGTCCTATTTGGAATACAGCACTAAATAATGGTAGAAAACGAAGATTGCAAGAATCAGAATCAGAATCAGAAACTCGCTCAAGTAAAAGAATAAGAACACTGGACTGATATTAACTTACAGAAGTGGAGATTGATTAATTCAATATCGCCTAATTTATTTTCATTATTTCATCCTTGATTACTTGTTGTTAGTGTAGCGCCTTTAACATACATTTATCTATACATGATGACAAGGTTTATTTTTATTTTATTTTCTTTGCACTATTACTAGTATCTTCTTTATCAGGCAATTTTTAATTTATTTTACGTACCGTTTAATTTAACTTTCTACCCTATTGAAACACTTTATCCGTTTCTAATTTAATTTTACTACCTATTAATTATTTACTCTATTAATAGTGTCATTCCCCCTCCTCACCGAAATGCCACTCGTAATTACTTCATTTAGAAAAGTAAGTGTAAAATAGGTCTGACGTGTGCAGCTAGGAAATGACAGTTATCATTTTAGTTTTACTTGTATGACCGTTACACGTGCCTGTAATTACATGTAACAGATTAGCTCTTAGTTTTAAGTAAACGCTCACGCATATACACACAAACACGCTTATCCAGTGAATAGTCAGATGTTGCCAAATCGCTGTAATTTCACTGGGATGAGTGTACACTTGCATTAACTGATTACTCCTCAATTCAAAACAAACGAGAACACATACACACAGCATGACGTACGCTTATCTAGTGAGTTGTCATTAATTGTCATTATATCACTGTAATCTCATTGCGAAGAGTGTATACATGTAGACACATACACAAACCAATTTAACATACACTTTCCTAACATTTTTATAAAAAAACGTTATGCTTAAGAGATCTAAAATCAAGTATAAATGAGGCGGTTTAAATTAATATTTCCACTTGACATATTGATTGTCAACTAAGTGTGTGATGTGTTTGGCATTGAAAAAGGGTTCCGTAATTGGAACCCGAAATATCTGCAAAAATCATGATGACAGTGGATTCAAATATTTCGGTACGCAATCCGAAAATCAGGTAAATTGTTTATTTCCTGTCGCGCAACATGTTTCTTTTAAATCTTATTTAGGTACTAAATACGGTGCTACAACAGTGAAGTTGCAAAATCGCTATCATCACATAAAATAACAATTAGTAAGGCAAGTGGAAAATATTCGTTTCATTAAAATATGTTTAAAACATTGTGTAATTCCTAAATGTTTTAAATTTAAATTGCCATTTCATTTAAATGATAAAGGTAGATCTCTTAAACATGAACTGACTTTGAACATAATGAATACATTAATTAGCGATTTAGAGATACGCAAATATGAACTAATTAGAGAGAAAACTAAAATAAGATCTATGTTACTTTCCTTCTTGCACGCGGATGACTTTAAATGTATAGAGGATTTTACTGATGGCGCACGTAATAAGGAGATAAAAAAGGTTCACATTAGGCATGATAGAAAGTTAGGAAATTTGGGCATCTATAGACAGACCACAGTTAGGACGTGTCCTGTTGTAACTAATCGAGTGGTAAACCTCTCTAAAATAAATCTTAATGAGAAACAGCTGGAAATGCTTAATCGTGGTCTGAATACAGCTATCCAAATTGAGAAATCACCAAAAAATGAGATAATTACTGAGGCTGTTAAAATAGCACAATTCCTTTCAGACAAGGATAAAGTTAGGTTTGAATTAGACGTAGCCGCAGCTGTGCTAACGTACACAGAGGAAAAATATAAACCAAATTATGAAATAAAAAGTCTCAGGAAAGAGTTAATAGCAAACAGTGTGATATGTTTGAAAGCAGACAAAGGAGGAGCGACGGTTCTGATGAATCAATCTGACTATAATGATAAAATGTATGAACAACTAGACAATATAGAGGTATACACTAAAATTAATAAAGATCCTACGGATAAGCTACAAGGAGAAGTTAAATTATTGGTCAATAATATGATTGCTGAAGGAGAATTAGATCAAGCGCATGGTAACGCTCTCATACAAAGAGATACAGTCGCTCCTAGAGTGTACGGTTTAGTAAAGATACATAAACCAGACAACCCTTTGAGAATTATTGTTAATGTCCAACACTCTCCAACATATAAAATGTCTAAGTTTCTATGTAATAGAATAAAGAAATATTCGTACTTCTTAGACAATACTTTGATGAATTCATACCATTTGGTTGAGATTGTAGATAAATGTGAACTTAATGAAAACGATAGATTGGCGAGTTTAGATGTGGTGTCAATGTACACCAATATACCAGTACCTAAAGCACTAGACTATTTTCAGCGTTTCCTTGTTGATCATCCAGTAATATTGGAAGGAAGCAAAATGACGATTAGACACGTCATGGAGATGATGTACGTATGTATGTCCTCAACTTATTTTAAATTTAGGAATGCATTTTATAAGCAGATTAGAGGTGTTCCAATGGGGCAACCACTATCGGTTCCAATAGCTAATATCTTCATGCATTACATGGAGAAGACTCTCTTAGATATAACGCCCCTAAATCCTAAATTGTATGTACGATATTTGGATGATATATTAGTTATTTGGAATCACGGGGAGGATCATCTGATAAATTTCTTAAACATAGCAAATCAGGTGAGCGAGCTTAAATTTACAATTGAAAATGAATCATGTGGCGAATTACCATTTCTGGATGTCAAGTTAATTAGAAATGGTACAAAACTAGAACGGGATGTTTATAGGAAGGATACTTACTCAGGTATCCTTCTTAATTTCGATTCAAATCATCCATATAGAATGAAAATCGGTATCTTAAAATCGATGATAATAAGAAGCTTAAGATTAACAGATAATAAACATAGAGAGATTGAATTAGGGAGACTGCGAGAAATATTCAGTGCTAATGGGTATCCTCTAAAGTTAATTGAAGCAACTATAATGAGCGTTATAAGTAAATTTAATCATGACTGGAAGTACGTGAAGTCAAATAAATTAAAAGATGACCGGAGGGTAATGGTTATACCTGACTCTAAACTAAGTAGGAAAATAAAAATGGTAGCATCAAAATACAATATACGTACTTATTTTAAAACAGACCCTTACACTAGGTATTATACTTCCCAACCAAAAGGAAAAAATAGAACCGCTAGACACATCAGGAGTATATGAAATTCCATGTAACGACTGTAACTTGATGTATGTGGGTGAAACCATGCGCCCAATTAAGGTTAGAAGAGGGAACATAAAACCGCATGCAAGTATGCCCATGTTAATAGATCAGATCTTGCACGCCATACAGTAGAGACAGGACACACAATTAATTGGGATGGGTGCAGACGTATATCAATTTGTAGCCGTAGCAGATCGACTAGACTGATTAGAGAATCCATCGAAATTAAATCGAGAAATGACATAATGAATGAAACAGCCGTAGAAAAATCACTAGGTCCTATTTGGAATACAGCACTAAATAATGGTAGAAAACGAAGATTGCAAGAATCAGAATCAGAATCAGAAACTCGCTCAAGTAAAAGAATAAGAACACTGGACTGATATTAACTTACAGAGGTGGAGATTGATTAATTCAATATCGCCTAATTTATTTTGATTATTTCATCCTTGATTACTTGTTGTTAATGTAGCGCCTTTAACATACATTTATCTATACATGATGACAAGGTTTATTTTATTTTATTTTCTTTGCACTATTACTAGTATCTTCTTTATCAGGCAATTTTTAATTTATTTTACGTACCGCTTAATTTAACTTTCTACCCTATTGAAACACTTTATCCGTTTCTAATTTAATTTTACTACCTATTAATTATTTACTCTATTAATAGTGTCATTCCCCCTCCTCACTGAAATGCCACTCGTAATTACTTCATTTAGAAAAGTAAGTGTAAAATAGGTCTGACGTGTGCAGCTAGGAAATGACAGTTATCATTTTAGTTTTACTTGTATGACCGTTACACGTGCCTGTAATTACATGTAACAGATTAGCTCTCAGTTTTAAGTAAACGCTCACGCACATACACACAAACACGCTTATCCAGTGAATAGTCAGATGTTGCCAAATCGCTGTAATTTCACTGGGATGAGTGTACACTTGCATTAACTGATTACTCCTCAATTCAAAACAAACGAGAACACATACACACAGTCATGACGTACGCTTATCTAGTGAGTTGTCAGTAATTGTCATTAAATCACTGTAATCTCATTGTGAAGAATGTATACATGCAGACATATACACAAACCAATTTGACATACACTTTCCTAGCATTTAAAAAAAATAGGCTTAAGAGATCTAACAACAAGTATAAATGGGGCAGTTTAAACTAATATTTACAATTGACATACTGATTGTCAACTTCGTGTGTGATGTACATCCCATTGAAAAAGATATCCGTACATGGATATCGAAATATTTGGGAAAATCATGATGACAGTGGATTCAAATATTTCGGTACGCAATCCGAAAATCAGGTAAATAATCTATTCCCTGTCGCGCAACATGTTTCTTTTAGAACTAATTACATGTCATCCAGAATTTGTCGCCGACAGGGCACAAATCTGGGCCCATCTGCTTCGGAATCAGTTGCCAAATTTTCTTGGTTAGCATTTCCTGTAATTGGAGCCGAACTAATTGATATTACCGCTTGCGAAACCAACATTTTTTAATGATATCAACTTAGTTGATCGGAGACTCTGTGCCACCTTTCAAGAAATGGTCTCTACATGGGCTCTCTACATTTAGATAGAAGTGTGCGCATACCTTTAGACCTGAATATCCGAGTAAACACCCCCGACCTGTCATTAAAGAACGAAAAACTTTACATGGGGAATTGGTATTGAAATGAACATTTATACAATTAAACAAATATTGGTTGCTGGGGCGGTGATAAATATTTCATTAATCATGGCTGCGA
The DNA here is from genome assembly GCA_029291075.1 of Eudiplozoon nipponicum. NCBI lineage: Eukaryota > Metazoa > Platyhelminthes > Monogenea > Mazocraeidea > Diplozoidae > Eudiplozoon > Eudiplozoon nipponicum. The sequence goes on from JAQBSW010004692.1 coordinate 32,989, forward strand.
TCTCGATATAAACACTAGTCCCATTATGTGCATACATATTTAATTATAAGCTAAGAACTGTATAATGTGGGAATGGCAGTTCATCCATTAGACCAGTTTCGTTCTTATCGGGATTTATTCGCATACCTTCCAGTATTTGCTGCGGACAGGGCTCAAACATAGGCACCTCCTTTTCCAAGTCTGTTGCTCTAACTACTGACCCACCCTGCCGCATTTCTACTGGATTAACTGTTTTTTTCTACATTATCCATTGCTTTGTTTATACTGATAAATGTATGCATGTAATGGTACTGCTTTTTGGATGAACATGGATTTAAATAAGTCTTATCCACGCTCGCGTAAGCAATGTACATCTAATGTATCTTCATTTTTTGCGTACATATCCTGGTTTTAAATGTTTAAAATATAAACCGGTAAGGGTTTTTGTATTTGCATGTGTTTGAGTTGCACTGCAATTACGTTTCATGCTTTCGTATAAGATTTGCTACTGTAGTTTAACTTCAACTCAGTTGCTTTCCAAAATTGACTACAAGCATTACCAAATATTATGGTTTGGCTGAGATCTGGCGCACAAATGCTCGTTTTAAACTGTTTTATATCTAATTAATAATAAATGTATACGTCAATACACGATATATTTCTGATTTCGTATTGCATATCAATTTAAATAATAAATAACTAGATAAATAAATAAATATACAATTAATAATTGAAATAAATTATTTTAAATACTATATATATAGATTATGATAGGAAAATACACAGAATATTAAAAATAGTAATAGAGTGGGAATTAGGAAAACGACAGATCATTTTTGTGTACAACCTCCCACCCAGGTTCAATGATCGAACCTACCTTATCTGACAGCATTAATTTATTTTTAATTGGCTAAAAGGATTCTTCAAAGGAATTTACGTGCGAGGATTTGATGTTCTTTTCCTCAAATGCAGACGTTTGTTCACGACATGATTTGATACAGGCGTTTAAATTTAAATGTTCCTTGTAAAATTATTGTCAATCGGTCTTCTGAATTTGAGCGTCACTAAAGAATTTATATTTGTTAACAAAATTTGCGGTCGAAATTAATGGTTGTTTCTCATTAATTACTGGTAATGTAAAATGTATCAGTTTAAACAATACGCCTAGCTTAACAGAAGTATATTCGTGGATTAAAATCGTTTCCAATTTGTTCTGCGCTGTGCGAAAAACATTTCCCCCCATAAATGTAGTGTTTTAGTAGACTACCTTCATTTCTTTTTCTACAAACATCTATTTCATATGATTTCTCCAATAAAAAATTTAATTAATTAATCGTCCTTGTGTGCTATGAAACATTGGATTATTACTTGCTTTAATATAAACATCTTTGAGTCTTGTCCAGCCAGTTTGCTAATTCATAAAAGCACCAGAAAAATGACAATAATTTGTAACAAAATGGAACGAAAATGCTATCGTGCAAATGCTGCACAGACCATGATGGCTTATATTAAATATTTCTTTTTAATTTAAAATAAAATATGTATTTAATTTAGCATCCGAGAACTACATAGAATATTCATTCACATACTTTAACGTGAATTGTTTGTTGAACCTTATTGAAACTTGAGGCAGAGTTACTGACAAATATCTGTTACTAAGCACAAGAAAAAAATCCAAAAATAACAGATATAGGTGACCACTTATTATGTATCGCTTTACTTATGTGGTATCACGATGGCTCAAGGATGGGAAGCTACCAATTGCCACACGATCACTGTGGTTGATATCACTTCCAACAAAACAAAAACGCATATCAAATGTGCATTAAAATGAAGTTAGTATAAGTTAAATCCTGGGGCTAGGAATGATTTTATGTTTGGTAATAATTTTATTAATTGTAACATTTTTATACCAAAATATTACATCAAATGGTATCGTAGTCTGTTTTTAACATTTACATATTAAATTCTGCTAACAGTTTGAAATAAATTGACAACCGAATAAATCGCTATAAGGTTAAATTTGAAAAAAATCAGGTATGCGGTCTAAACATTTAGCCAATGCATGAAGCGTAGAACTTAACATTGATCTCATAGGCCAACGCGTTTTGCTTGCTTATTAGTAGCCTGTATATTTTTGGTGCGGTTGATCCACCTATTCTAAGTTACTTTATAATGGCCTTGGCCAATAAACCGGTGTTTTAAAAAAAGTTGATTTAATGTGTAGTTTCAGTTCAACTTTGCCTATTTCATCTAATATACATTAGATATGAAACAATCTTTCCTGTCACTAAAATCGTTCTCCATCATTTGTATATTGTATGATTTGTTCATTATAATGCGTAAACATTTTTTTGTTATTCATTTCTGATGATATAATTAAGTGCATCAAATGTTGTTATTTAAATGTATGCTTTTATGTGCGTTTCCAAATTTAAGATATGAGGGTTCATCGGCTAAGGTAGCCTTGAACCAGTTTTTATATTGAGTGATTTTTGGTTCTAAGTCAGCAATATTTTCAAAAATCAAATTAAATGTTGCTGCAAAATTAATATCACCTTTATCTGATAAATGAAATCACTAGATTCAGGCCAGAAAAAATGCATTGGCGTATTTTTCTTGGAAAATCTAAGAATATGAGATCCGTTTAAGACATGAGTGATTAAACAATAGTTTAGACTTGCCCAGGTTGGCCCACAGAATCGCCTGATGAACATTATTGATTAGTAGTTTGGTGATAAATCTCTAGCGAAATTTAAGTTCTTTTCGCTCTGCACTCTTCTTCAACTAGTTCTTATTGATTATTGAGATTTAATAAAACTCATAGCAACATTCCTTTCGACTAGGTTAGCATGCTACATTAACAGATGCTAGAACCGTTTATTATTTTATCCTCAAATATCTGCAATGAATACACACACACTTTATATATATATATATATATATATATATATATATATATATTTATATATATATATATGTATATATATATATATATATATATATATATGAGAACACAGTTTACCTATGGAATAATATCTATTAATAATCTTTTAGTTCACTCAGTATCTCTGTGCAATTGCTGATTCATTCTGTAGATACTGGTAGAAAAAATATTTATTAATAGATTTATTTCCGTAACAATATATATATATATATATATATATATATATATATATATATATATATATATATATATACAAATTATATAAAATACAAATCGTACAAAAAGTTTAAACGAAGCGCACGTGATTCATGAGAACAAAAAAATCATTTTTTACATCCTATCTAGATAACGATTAATTACCGTCCATGGTTTTTCTATTAGCTTTAATGGGGTTGCAATTTGTTTATTCTTAGTACTTCTAACAAATATGCAAACCTTAATTGACTATTTGAATTGGCGCATGCATTTAGAGTACGATGTTCTTGGAATATGGCTTTTAACAGTCTCTTCATTCAGCCGACGTAATTTTATTGAGAACTTACGCAGTTCAGTTTATAAATATGTTTTGATGACAGCATTGACGACTATGCATCTTTAATTACTGCTAAAGTCAAGTTTATTACCATAACCAACACTTTGAGATTTTTCTATTCAAAATGCACGTGTCCATGTCACTGCTGATTTACTTTAAGTTCCACGGGAAACAAGGTCTCACTGAATTATACCTGTGTAGCGATAGTTTTGCTATTTTGTTCGACGACTGGTTAAATATAATGGGATTGGTGTTTACTTTTATCTCGCAAACTTGTTGCCACCACCCACGCAATCAATTATTGTTTAATTGTATGATTCATTTTGCTTTAAGAACATATGCTAATAATTTTTACAAACGTATTGATAAACGTAGAAATATCTACAACATGTAAGTATAAATATATACGTGGTATATGCTGGCGTTACTTTAGAAAACTTGCATATTATTAAGATCGAAGTCAGTAGGCTTGTTATGCCAACCAGGTTCGACGCTAAAATTTGAAAAAGAAACCATAGACAGTTAGTTTTCAAAATTTATTTATTTCAAAGTTAAATGTTTTAATGCAAAATTATTTCACGGTCTCCTTTACCAGAGTATACTTACAAATAAATATTAAAAAAATATCCTAAGCTAATAATTGCATGTAACATCCTTAATACTCAAATAAATAAACAACAGATTTTCGTACATAATTTGAAAATAAACTAGTGAATTTTTTGTGCGTAAGTGAGTGTGTGCGAGTTTGCATGTAGGTTTTGCATTTCTTGTATTTTTTTGTTCTACAATTCAATGGTCTAATCCAGCTTAAACAAACTTACCTGCAAAAGCATGTAATATATAATGTAAAATATGTTATTGTCAAGTTGCCTTATAGCAAAAATAAAATGGCCTCTTTGAACTTTTGTTGCATATAGCTTGTTTAAAACATATTTGTGTTTTCATGCATTATTTGTTTCTCAATTTAAATTACCTAACTATGCGTATGCATGATGCACAGAATTTAAGGAAGTGAAATCGATTCAATTTTATGATTCTTTAATGAATTATTTACATTTATAAAGATCACGCAGATTTGCTTTTATATTTTATTTCTAATCTATTGGAGTAAATTTAAAAAAAAAATTGTCTGACCCTTGAAATTAAACTTCTGCTCTTTTTCAACATGTTGTTTTCTATTTATATATTATTATTATTATTATTATTAGGTAATATTATTATTATTATTATTATTATTATTATTAGGAATCATTAAAAAATCAGTTCTTTGAATTGATTTTAGGTTTCCTTAGCCTATTCTGCGACCTTACATTACGGCAATTCAGATAGATATAATTTTCATGTTATGCTACTTATATTTATTGTATTCATTTGGAAGAATCATAAAATTTAATCAAAATTAGTATTTGGGAATATTTTTACTTAACTGATAGATCAGACTATTAATTTGGAGAATTTCGGTGCTTCGTTTCTATTTGGCCAAAACTAGCATAACGCTGAATAATCCAGTTGCATTTTTCAATTAAATTACCAATTGCTTCTTATTTGCTACCATTAAAACAAGATTCCATCCCGACCTTATTGAATGTTTCGCAAAGGATATTTTTTTAAATTATTTTTTTCGTCTACAGATTTACTAATAATAACATTTTTGTCTGGCAGTTATGGTTTCATAAGCGAACCGTTCACATAAGAACTCGGAATAGGTTTACGATATATACGTAATCAATAACTGGTCAGAGTGCTTAAAAGCTTTGTTCCGCATAAAAAGGATCAGGCAATAGTTACGGTGCAAGTCATATTGAACACGTAGGTAGAAATATCAGTATTGCAAATTGGGAAGTTCTTGGTATGTAACAGTACTGTACTATTGTTGAAGCGGTCTAATACAATAAATATTAAAAGAGAGTTTTATTTGGTAGGACATAATCTTGACTATAAAGTAAATTTCAAAATGTGACAGGCATTATGTTATAATGTATTTTTGAAATATACGGCTGGACTACGCATACAAGCGCACACACAGTTCTAATTCATCAATTAATGTTCATTTATTGTTAACATTTCTTCTGATTATTCAACTGCGCAAGGGAGTCGTACAATAAACTGCAAAACCTGGTACTAGAACACTTCCGGTGGGCAGTACACGTTTGTACAGTTTAGGGGTAACGAAACGAGTGATAACCCATGAATCCAAGACAAATTCAAACTATGCATGTGCAAAACTAAATATTTACCGACCCACGAGTGCTATCAATTGTCCCCACAATAAACGTATGCGGAAAAAACTTTAAAGATGACAGCGCTGCATAAAGAAAATTATCCTGTATAGAATTAAATACGCATGTGGGAAAATCATTTTGGATTAAATGGTACAAAGTTATTAATAGAATCCATTTTTAAAATAAAGCTTTAACATATTTGTTGTTATTTATGCCACCTACAGTTCTAAAACGAGCATTTCATATATAATAATCCATATTTAAAAATTAAAATTGCCTGTATGGATCGATGAAATTTCTAATTCAAACGGTGTATTAAGCTTTACATCAAGTTTGCGAGCTTGAAGTTAACACCAATCCCATTGTATTTAACCAGTCGTCGAACAACATAACAAAACTACCGACGACTTGTTAAATACAATGGGGTTGGTGTTTACTTCAAGCTCGCAAACTTGATTTAAAGCATCGTTACCACCACCCGCGCAATCAATTATTGTTAAATTGTATTGTGTATTAAGCTGACATTTTAGAAAAAAGAGATTTTATTAAAAGGTGTCTGACAGAAACCGTAAAATAAGTTGTTCAGAAAAGATAAAACTGAATTCTTTTGATGTTGATTTTTAAAGACTTCTTGTCATAAAAAATATTTAATAGGTGCCATGAAATTCCAGAGAAAGTCTTTAAATTATATACTTAATTTTGACGTTGACCAGCTTTGCCGCAAAATAAGCTAAAATTGGAAAATATTGTATTATTTTTTTAAAGGAACAGCTTTATACGCTCTGAATAATTAACCGAATGTACAAAAATCATATATTATCATTATAATAAAGAATATTTTATAAAAGTTTAACTTAAAAAAATTATCTCCAGTTAATAACATCAAGAAATCCAATTTGATTAGCATAATTTATTTCTATAGTAGCCTCGAAATATGTCAACACGAGTTGAGAAAATATTTCAAAAAAAAAAATAATGTATCAATCTAATTTATGGTTTGTGTTTGAATATTTTCAGAAACGTTTTTCTGTCAGACAGCCAGTTAGATTGAAATATTAGTCATTAAGAATGCAGCATGAATTGAAGGACTAATTTTGGAGAATAGCAATACTAAAACACAAATCAGAGGAATTTATAACATGTGTATACTACTAACTTTTCGGCGCGTGAGATAAGTGATAATAGGACACAGACTAACGAAAGTATATTTCATTTGCATGTGATTGATTGGTCCTGAAGTGCGTATATAACTATTTAGGATGTCGATTGAAATCTAAACAAGTTTTGCAAATATTAAAAATAAATTAACAGAAGATAGAATAATTGAGATTTTGACGGACAAATTCCGGCACAACGACCGTACTTATAGTTCCGGAATCTCTTTCAAATTTGTCATTTTGGAGATTCAATAAAATAATTTTTAACAAAATTAATCAGATAGTTCATTTCAATTTGTCATTTTAGAAGTCGTGAATAAAGTGTTCAGACCAAATTGATATCGATTTTGTACATATGGATTTTTTTATAGGCACGTAAAAGTAATTATAAATTTTCTTTGAATAAACAAGAATTAATAAATTAACCCTTGTCTTAATAAATTACCATGATCAATTTAAAAAAATATTTATTTCCTTATAAATCAGCCGCCTTAGTTTATTATCAAGCATGCATATTTGCTATTCGAAAAATATATATTCTGTCATTACTTAGGATATCTGATTAAATTCACATGGCATAGCCATTATTTTAAAATAAAGCACAATTCGAAGAAACTAAGTCTTTTGGTCTTGTAAGAGTTTTTTAAGTGAAATAAACCATGAAAATTTAAACTAGAAAGAAAATAAAACTAGCAATAATAGATCCTAAATATGGAAAATTAATTTCAGAAATATTTAAAAATTATTCTATTCCATGAAAATGCACATCTGGATTTGTAATAAATGTAATGTTTGTTTTATTTGAACCTGAATTTTCAGTTTAATCATGAAATAACCAGGTGATTCTTAAATTTGAATATAAATTTGATTGCAATAATATGGAATAAATTGTCTTTGCAAAATTTAGTTGTGCAGAGTGCATGCCCTGTCACGAATTAAGCCATCTAATTTGTATTTTAATCTGAGTTACATTTTAACAAACTACAGTTAAAAAAGAAGTAAGTTTAATTATGTAAAAGGATAACATTGATTGCATTAATATTTAGTACTATACGCTTTTTCAATAAATTTCTGTTTAAAAACATTAATAATTAAAAACGAAGAATGTATAACTATCTTTGGGAATCGGTGTGCATTATTAAGAAATCAAAGTACGACTTAGTTAACGACCTGTATTGAATTCCTTATTTTAATTACTTATTTATCGACTATTATTGAAAAATTCATGATCCTAGAATAATTTTTAAAGTTCTACCTATATATATATATGTAATTTTCTGTAGTCTTTTTTGGCAAGATATTTACTATCGCCAACGATGCCAAATTATTCAATCAATATTTCGAATTGTTGTAAAATTTTATGTAAAAATTTGACGTAAGCTATTTTGATGCAGAAATTCCCTATCCTTCCTATAAACCATATTAAAAATTGTGTTTATTTAATTACTTCAATATAGATTTTAAGGAAATACATTTAACGTGATTGTGTGCTAATTGTAAGCTAATTGTCATATTGAATATCGTTAGCTTACTTACTAATCTTATTATTAATATTTCATTAAATTAGTTTGACTTTTTCAGAAATTAACCGAAACGAAATGGGTTATGATTAATTTTATGTATAGAAATTCGATCAATAATGGGAAAAATTAATTATGTGCACATTTTGAGTTAACATACATATTTACATGATTAATTTATGAAATTCAGATGATTGAAATTTTTACATCAACATGAACAGGACGATTTTGCTATCTGGCAAAGATAGAATTGTATTATATCTGCCGAAATTATTTAGTTTTATTATTATATATATATATATATATATATATATATATATATATATATATATAATTTTCTGAATTCTTTTTATTTGCAATGCGTTTAATTTAGCCAACGATGCCAATTGATTTAATCAATATTTTCAATTGGTATAAATTTTTATGTAATAATTTAACTTAAGCGATTTGCGATGCAGGGAGTTCTTATTACTTTAAACTGTAATAAAAATTGTGCCTATTTAATTACTGCAATAAAGCGTTTTTAATTAATTACATTTAACGTGATCGTGTGCTATTAGTTAAAGTAATTGTCAAATTGAATATCGTTAGCTTACTTACTAATCTCATCACTAATATTTCGTTAGATTTGCTTGACGTTTTCGGAATTTTACCAAAACGAAATGAGTTATAACTAATTTTATGTATAGTAATTTAATCAATAATGGGAATATTTAATTATGTGCCTATTTAGACCTAGCATAAATTTTTACATGATTAATATATCGAGGTCAGACGATTCCAAATATTTACCTGCATATGCAAATGTGGTCTAATTTATTGTTTAATAAAAATAATCCTAGTTCAAAGACAATAAAGCGATAGTCGATTTACAAAAAAAAACAAAATATATAATTTTTGTAAACTTTATATATATATATATATATATATATAAATATATATATATATATATATATATATATATATATATATATATATATATATAATAATTTCAATACCGACCAGGAGTCAAATTGTTGACGTATATTTTATCAAATAATATACTAAATCTAAATTCAATTTTAAATACAATTTCTGATGTTTACTGGTTCAAATCTTTAAATTGAGACAATAAACATATGTATGTAAATGGTATTAAACAAAATAGTCAAATGCGCATTTTTAATACTAAGTGACATACTTAATAACATTATTTATTTGTTTTGAAGTTCAGTTAAATAACCTTACAAGAAGTAAAGCAACAACTCATTTGAAGTCCACACAAATATTATGTAAATGACATAATAAATTTGATAGGTTGGAAAATGAAATAAGAACAGATTTAATTTAAGATAAAAGGTAATGCATTTCGTATGCGAGTTACTGCAAAATGTACATCGGAATGTGGCGGGATAACAAAAGGAATGAAATATTTATTCGATCATATGTTCTGTTACACTTCATGTACCTATTTATAAATAGCTTTTCGCCAGATATTAGGAGAATTAAATCTATTATGCCTCGTTCATAACGTCAAATCAAACCAAAAGTTTGAATGCGCTCATATAAATAAGAGTAGAAAAATTTAAAAAGTATACCACCTTCTTCATGTATTTACTCTGAAACACAAAGATGCGTCAGAAATCTGGTTTTTTCATAAACATTTTTCAATAACATATATGTGTAATTTTTCAAAATGACGTTTATTTTATAAACGAGCATTTGTGATACATCATTTAAAGTGGCACTGCAGCGCTTAAAATATATGAAACTCATTGTGAATATTTGAAACTGAGTTATAAACATAAAATTCATAACTGGCATGAGAATAACCTATATTATTCATGTAATACCAGCAATATACATGCTAGATCTTTAACATAAATGGTTTATTTCCATTACCTGAACTTTTCGTTATCGTTGCGCCTCAGTCAGATTAGGGAAATTGTAAAAACATATACAGCAATAATAATTAAAAACATTTATTTGAGACGTAAATTGTTTTAAATGCATTTTTGCGATAAATTCATTCTCATTCTAAGTAGGCCTTTATGTTTCCGCAGTTTTAAAGTCAGTAAGGCATAAAGTTAATCTACATATTCGTCTTAAAAACTCTATCACTAATGAAGAAAGATAATTTTTTAAAGATTATACATTATTTCGAAATGAGTGCGCAAAATTTGTCTTGTTCCAGAATTAATTCTTCTTTTAAGCCGCTACCTACTTCCGTTTGTGCAAAAAATATATTTGTGAATGTCAAAATTGCCGTAAAGTCTAATAGGTTTTCGTATTTATTTAAAATAATTTTCATCTCTTTCAGTTTATTCAGGAAATAAGATTTTATTATTTTAATTCGAGCAGTAAAAGTAGTTACTCAAAAATCGACATAACAAAAAGAAAAGTTTTATTTTCTGCACAGAAATCCTAAAAATTAATTCGATTTATTTTGTTAAATTGCTTGTTGTGCACACACATAAATCTAAGGTGAGTTTTATTTTAAAATGTTCACACGGTTTTGATAGAAACTATTCCTAAATTGTGATTTAAAATACAGAAAATTGTCAAGTAGTTTGTTACTCTTTAATCTATCTTTGTAAAAGGTAGACTATAATAAACCTAATTCAGTGCGATACAAAGTATTGAAAAAAGCTCAGTTTTTGGCAATGTACAAAGGTTTATATGGTAAAACGCAGATTCAATCTTTTGAAATATCGCTACCTTGGTTTTCCATTTCATTAAGTAAATGAAACAAGTATAATTTTCCGTTTTATTTGTATTTATAAGCAAGAATAATAAAACTGTGTGTAATTTGTACACCACCACATGTTGGTGTGTATCAAAGTGTGTCTCAGTGCTGGTAGGTTTCATTATTAATGTATAACTGAGTAACACTAGAGATCTGGTTACTCTTTTATCGATATATTATGTGTAAATCTGGCTTCTTCATTTGACTTTCGTCAATTTACTTTGCTCATGAGCTTTGTTCTCTCCGCCCGTCTCCGTATATGGCGTTTAGATTTCTATATTCAGCGGTCAGTTAGTTGTGCGAATTCAGACGCCATTAATGTTGATCACATTGTTGTTTGCGCAGCTTTTCCAAATTCTCTATTTTGCCAATCGGGTTGATTAATTACTCTTGCTGGTCCAACAAATGGTCGCGTTTGGCTGACGACTGGATTATTCTTGTTGGTTTGTTGATTAATATTTAGCCATATTATACAATCATAATACAAAAGTGGTTTTTACTTGAGATGAATAAAAGTTTGTACGATGTGCCGGCTGAGCGACCATTTTATTGATACTTTCTACGGGCTCGGTTTATATTATATATAGTAAGTTGTTTTCGAAGTCGCATTGTCGAAGACTTTATATAAAGTGCGCTCCTCTACTTCTGATATAAACATTGTTATAGGAGATCGTACCGTACAGTTGTTTCATATTCCTCACCTAATTATACAGTAGGTATAGGGCGAAATGCCGTCTCCTACTGATGTGTCGCAAGTAAGCACGAAACGAACGTTCTTATGAAGTTATACCTTCCGTTCATGCAGTATTTTGTATATCGTTCTGGACCAATTTGAACTAAACAGCTACTGGGTACGTAACATTTAGTATTAAGTATTATGTTTGTATGACAAACGTCGGTTCAATTTTTCGTTGCAAAATGACAATTTTGGATATATTTAACAGTCGAACCTTTAGGATTACAGTTAAATACTGTTTGTTGCGAAGAACTAATATATATGCAAGTATGTATTAGGTTTTCCGAACCTCGTAACAAATTAGTTCAGTTGTGACCAGAAGGATAAACCAAAGGCAGCATGAACGGAAAGTATAATCTCATGCACATTCCTTTCGTGCTTACTGGCGACTCATCAGTAGGAGCCGGTATTACGCCCTTTAACCACTATATATTTGGTAGAAGAATGTGGAATAATAGGACGGTACAATCACCTAGACGAATGTGTAAACCTGTAATAGTGAAGCTAACATAATCTGAAGTCAACGACAATGCTACTTCAATGCTTACTCACACTATATAATATATATACCGAGTCTGTAAAGGATACTAACACTATGGCTATTGTGTTAGTAACTGATACCTTCTTTGAAATCGATGAGTACCGGATACTAACACTATGGTTTCCGAGTCGGTACATGATACCAACCTGATGGATATAAATTTATGCTGTTCACCCAAATTGAGAATTACAACAATTTCCGAACACCTGTTACTCCAGTTAAACCATACACTCTGGCCTCAATCGATATCAGTTATAGCATTTCGTGGTAAGCATGACATCATTCAATTTAATATATTACAGTTAAATACTGTTTGTTGCGAAGAGCTAATATATATGCAAGTATGTATTAGGTTTTGCGAACCTAGTAACAAATTAGTTTTGTTGTGACCAGAAAGATAATCCAAAGGCAGCATGAACCGAAAGTATAATCTCATGCACGTTCGTTTCGTGCTTACTGGCGACTCATCATTAGGACCCGGTATTACGCCCTTTAACCACTATATATTTGGTAGAAGAATGTGGAATAATAGGACGGTACAATCTCCTAGAGGAATGTGTAAACCTGTAATAGTGAAGCTAACATAATCTAAAGTCAACGACAATTCGACCTCAATGCTAACTCACACTATATAATATATATACCGAGTCTGTAAAGGATACTAACACTATGGTTATTGTGTTAGTAACTGATACCTTTTTTTTGAAATCGATGAGTACCGGATACTAACACTATGGTTTCCGAGTCGGTACATGATAACAACCTGATGGATATAAATTTATGCTAAAGTTCACCCAAATTGAGAATTACAACAATTTCCGAACACCTGTTACTCCAGTTAAACCACACACTCTGGCCTTCATCGATATCAGTTATCACATTTCGCGGTAAGCATGACATCATTCAATTCAATATATTACAGCTAAATACTGTTTGTTGCGAAGAACTATTATATATGCAAGTATCTATTAGGTTTTGCGAACCTAGTAACAAATTAGTTCAGTTGTAACCAGAAGGATCATCTAAAGGCAGCATGAATGGAAAGTATAATCTCATGCACATTCGTTTCGTGCTTACTGGCGACTCATCATTAGGAGCCGGTTTTACGCCCCTGTACCGTTCTATGATCCCACATTCTTCACCCAAATATATAGTGGTTAAAGGGCATTATACCGGCTCCTACTGATGAGTCGCCAGTAAGCACGAAACGAATGTGCATGAGATTATACTTTCCGTTCATGCTGCCTTTGGTTTATCCTTCTGGTCACAACTGAACTAATTTGTTACTAGGTTCGCAAAACCTAATACATACTTGAAACTTTAGGATTTTTTCCCATCAGACCATTTAGTCAGAATTCGTTAATTTATATTGTGAAAATTATGTAGTTTGCAATATATGATTTTCAATGCAAATTTAGTTTACTTAAAAACACGTTTCTTTTGTACTGTTAAATAAATTACGTCATTTAAGTTTATCTTTTTGAATGATAAACTGTAAAATATGACAGTAAGTCGTTGACGATACGAATATTAGGTACAACACTAGACCCTGCTTTCAGGCAAACGTAGAATCAATCGAAGATTTGCCACTTTACAATGTCCTAATCCAACCTTCACTCGATTCAAAGTACACTAAATGTTTAAAATGTAATATATCGCAGACATTGCTCTCAAGTGCATGACTAGTTTGCGCAAAGTGCCACTAGTTAAACGATTAATTTGCGCATCAAATCATTTCAGAGTAATGTCCTCTCCATTTTCTATTAGAATACTAATATTTTAGCACTAACTTTTGAGATTACAAAGAAAATACCAATATACTCACGACAAGAACAAAAACCGAACAACAACGATTGTTTGGAAACTTTTATTTCATTTTATAGCTATGAATTATTTTGGTTTAGCATGACTATAAAGATATTTGCCATGCTATGTTACAAAGCAAAATTCGACCATTGTCCAACTATCTGCGTTTATTTATGACCTATTAAAATGAAATTAATAAAGTCAAAGTGGATGCGTGTAATCTTTTTAACGATAAATGACTAAGTCTAATGTGAAGAGGTTCTACAATTAAGCAATCATTGATTGCGTGGGTGGTGGTAAAAATTCTTTAAATCAAGTTTACGAGTTTGAATTAAACACAAATCCCATTACATTTAAGCAGTCGTCAAACAGCAGAGCAAAACTACCGCTAGTCGCACACAATGATTCTTCTCTACCTTCCGTAATCATCGTGGGAGCAGAACGACAATCAATTGTATTACCTATATATAGGTGGCAAAATCTGAAAAAAGTTAATTTACATGAATGCATCGAAATTGTGCAGCCGACATTTCCATTCAAATTCAATGTATGCGAGACAACTAGAGATGAGAGCCGTATATTTACTTTTTCTTGCCATAAATATGGATTGCGGTTTCATCCTCGCTATGCGTACTGTCATGATGATCATGGAAGGTCGAAACGCGTGAGTACGTACGAATTAAGGTAATTTTGTTATGTTGTTCGAAGACTAGTTAAATTCAATGCGATTTATGTTTACTTTCAGCTCGCAAATTTGATTTAAAGAAATGAAGAGATGCTGTTGGATAAAATGACACACAAATTCAACATTTTTTGCCTGTGAACATTCGGAAATATTTACCTAACCCTAAGCAAACACACCACGGTTATTGTTGTCGCTATAACCTTGAAATTCTTTAAAATGTCCAAAAGCTCTTTCTAGCCGAACAGTTGAAAGTAATCTCCTGCTGATTTTGCTCTATAATAAAATGTTTTTATGTCTTTGGTTAAACTTAACTTTGGGCTTTTTATGTCTTATCTGGCCCTATATATTCACTTTCGTCATACTTTATCTACTAATTTTATAATAAGAAAATTGTTGCTAAAATACTTGCCCGGTTATTTTTGCTTCATTATTTATTGAATGAATTACAAATTGAGAACCAGAAGTCTGTTTATACACATTAATGATATTGTTATCGCCATTTACTGCCAAGGGTGTATATCTGTCTGGCAAAATATTTACACGACCTGACTCGTTATCGAAATCTCTTAAAACTACCAAGTTTGATTTATTTAAAGGAAAAATCGATGATGTCATCAAGTTATACATTGGACGTAGTTGAATACGTGATTTACCTTAACCCAATAATTTTACATTTGTAAAATTAAATAACTGATTCATTAGTTACTTCAATTCTGCACCTTTCGATTTTTCACTTTCTCTGGTAATGCCTCTATTTTTAATGAAGTTAGCTTATTAAACAGTGATTGCGCGGTCGGTGGTAGTACTTTTAAAATCAATTTTGCGAGCTTGAACTAAACTCAAATCCAATTGTTTGACAACTGGTTGAATACATTGGGATTGGTATTTACTTCAAGCTCGCAAACTTGATTTAAACAAAAGTTAGTTTATTATTGGATAAAAAATGACGAACTTGTTTAGGACGTGCAGTCGCTTACATTTTATTTACTATTATATTCTGTGTGATATGTGCTTAAATTTTATTTTCTCTTGCAAGCAAATTCTATTCAGAATACCAGAAATAATAAAAACTGATGTATAATGTGCTTGATTTCTACGTCAGTTGTTTCTTTTGAAAAGAAATGCTAGGCGATGAAGATTTAAATCTTATTAGAATTAAAAAGGTCATGCCTATTCGTTTAAATTATAAACGTCCTGAAGCAAATTCATTTTAAAAATGTAGATTACATTTTGAAATGGCCTTCACAAATTTTTGAGTTCAATAGATTTTAATTAGATCCGGTGGTAAAATTTCGTGCAGAAGATTAAGAATGATACCTCTCAATATACTTTTTAACCAGTTCAGTTTCCGCCATTATCCTGGCCGATTGGTTAAAACTACGTCTGATAAATACTATTGTCCAAATATATTCTTATTTAGCAACGATTATTATTATAATTAATAATTGTACGTACATTTTTATTTACTACATAATGCATCAATTTAAATAATTTTGGAATTTTTATTTTTTATTTTTTTAAATTACTTTGCTGTTTACTTATACCTGGTTTGATATATATATATATATATATATATATATATATATATATATATATATATATATATTTAATACTTAAAAAATGAAAAAAAATTATTTTCATTTATGTTAAAATAAGCTAAACTAAATAAAATGTTCATTTTTTTGAAAATTAAACAACATAAAATATAAAATTTTTGTTTTCATGAAAACCATTAATTTTAATTTTCAAACAAACGTTAAAGCGTTTAATAAATTCGACAAAAAACAAAGTTCGTTACGATTTGTATTTGGTACAAATCTTATTATCAGAATTTAAAATACTTGCTTTGCTAAAGGTTCGAAGCCAAAATTGTTATTATTTTTCCTTCAGATTTTATGGAAAGCTATGAAATATTGCTCATTCCCCTTAGTAGATTTTATATTAGGTATATGCATACATTCCAAATTTGTAATTCATCATTGTTGTTATTTAATCTTTATTTCAATTTTATTTCAACTAGATGACGATCAAGTACAAAAATTCACTTTAAGCTTTACTTATTTTTGGAAGTATTTTAAGGATTCCTTTGGATTTTGCGGCGGTTTCTTATAGTTGTTAAATGTTGAATTATGAAAATATCATGCCAGACAGTTTAAAATAAAACCGCTTTTTAGTATCCTTTCAGATAGACATACAGTTGAACGCTGAAGATGGAAGCCATAACTCATTTCAGCCCAAAATTAAACAAAAGAATGTACGACGTAATAATGCATGTGAGTCTCTAAAATTAGATTTTTATGTATATTATAAAGATCATTGAATTATTAGAGGAAATATATGTTGAAATTTAAAATCTGTCTCCATTAATAATCAATAAATAAACTTGACTTTTAAGAATTTTACCTTATAATTGATTATAAAGTCTTACTCGTGTGTAACTTCAGCACTGTCGAGTTAAAATAAATGAATAATCTGTCCATATGACATATCAACATGTTTAGGTAAAAAAGGACAGCATTTGCTGTAGGTTGGACTGACTGCTAACTGCAAAGGCAAATTTGAAAAAAATTTAAGCAAATCAGATTTGGCATAGAGTAGAAAGATTGAGAAATAAAAACACATTATAAACCAGTTCGTCAAAGCGAAAACAGAGAGAGAATCACGTACACTGGAAGCTGCTCCACGCAAAATCATCACTACTCATCTAAATAAATGAAAGGAGAATCAGTTAATTTAGTCGATTTGAGCTCTTGCGTATAACTGATTTATTGTTGAGTTATGCTTCAGAACACTATTGAGAATTCAAATAAAATATCTGAGCTAAAAATTATACGTGAATTTTAAACTTCAGACTATCTCGGGAGATACAAAAATCCTCAAAAACACATAATCTGTTAAATATTATATATCGGCCAATTATATTGAATACTGTATTCCAAATTGAGCAATCGCAAATATTGTCTTGTTATAATTTCCAAACTTAAATAACGACAAAATTTACAAGCTCAGATAGTCCAGACTTACACATGCTAATCCAATCAAGGTAGTAAATAAGATAATTTGTTCTTCAAGATGTGCATTATGGCAAGCTTTAAAACGGTAGTCGTTTTAATGCTGTACCAAATTACTTTATGAAAAAATTAAAATAATTTAGAAAAATGCTTACATTTACATTAATTTAAATTTTAAGGATTTACTGAAAAATTATTTTATTCGATTTTAATATCAGTTCTGATTCGCGCATGCACATCAATATGTAAACACGATGAATAAACGTAATGATTCAAGTTGGTGTTTTGATAAGATAAATGTGTTTATAATCGCGAAAACCAGAAAAGTACACGTATCTTTCTCATTCAAAAAGGTAGAAACTTCAGTTTGTTCAAAGAATTAAATTAATCCTTTCTTTCCTATTAGGTTTTTGGCGCTCATACACACACACACATACACACATATATATATATATATATATATATATATATATATATATATATATATATATATATATAAATGGGCTTTATTCTAGGAACATTTTATCATTGATTCTATTAATGACATTTTCATTCCTACATTTATAGAATTATATGTTTAGTTTTGACAATGATCATTTTGTTAAGTGGAGAATAGTATTCATTTGTGGTTAGTCATTTATTATTTCCAGAACAAACGAGCTTGCGTTTTCCCAGTGGTCGTTTTGCCAATTCTTGTGTCATTAGGTCGTGCATTTCTATTATTATCAAATTAGAGGTTCAACCATAAAGACCGATAATTTGTGCGTTCAACGTACCATTGTACTGAAAATATAGTCCGACTATTCTAGATATTAACGGATTTAATTTTTTCTAGACTGTTCGATTGAATATTGTGTGTGATATTTAAACACTGTTAGCTAGTTGTCATTTTTCATTGGTTTAATATCAATACATTATTTATTAATGAATTGTGCCCTACCTACAAGAATTAATGGGATTGGACCTAAATTTAATATTGTGGTCTAATTTTAAACAAAATTGGGGAGGTCATATTTAATATGTTTTCTCTTCCAATTAAATTATACTGCGTAATATGCAAAGGCAATGGACATTATGACGCTTATTGTAGAGTGAGTGTAGCTTTTTATCCATATGGAACTAAATATTTATATAGTAGCCAATTTTGTGAGTGGTAAATTTCTGTAAAGAATTAAATTCTTCAAATCGATTTCAAAATCAGATGGTGTACCAAAACGATTCTTTTAGCAGTGTGAGTAAATTAATCAAAAACCGACGTATAAGTTTATTTGTCGCTTAATGATTAATGAAATGGAGTAAAACGTAGCAAAACTGCAAGTTTCTAAGAGAATTTATCAATCACTTGGTTGTCAACTTGAAATTTTCCATAACGACTGAAATATGCATCGCCTTAAACGTATTCAATGGACAAGTACTAATTGTGAGATAGTTTGCGATTTAGAATAATAAAGACAGGTTATCAAAGGCAGCCAAATCATCACAAAGAAGCTTATAGACTAATTACCAAAATTAAAATCAGTCAAATCTATAGAAAAAGTCACATCCGACAAACTGTCTCAACTTGTTATATATCAAGCCGACGCTTGTAGAGGTTTCATGAACGAGATCATAAATAATCAACCGAAATTCAAACCAGACAACAACCAGCGAGATGTTTAAAAAATAATGAATCAAGAATCAATGATATTTTGAAAAAAATTGAAAACAAGTTTTATCTACAGTGGCTGATTCTAAAATCAAATCAGGTATCTTATATAAAATCCAAAACTCGATATCCTTCAGAACAAACAGCTCAAGGTTAAACGGAAAACCATAAATACTTAAAGCCTTGACAGCCTTTGTAGCTCTAGCGATGCTGCCCACTATGCCAATGATCAATGCAGCGCAACAAAAATCACCTAAGTTTCTCTTCAAATTAATTCAGCCATTTAGAAATATAATGAACACGTGTGGCATTAAGGACTCATTCGAGTTGGCAGATGAACTGAAGTGAAAGGAACTTCCTACAAAACAAAATGGTTTTACCTGACATCTCATGCCTTTTTAAGAAAATATCACTGGAATAAAAAACGACGATCTTGTGTGACCTCTTTATGAATGAGTTTCAAGTTTTTCACAAAAATATCAATGCACTTGAATACCTAATATTAGCATATATGAATGACATGCAATTCAAATTTTAACGGAAAATATTTCTATCGGTCTCGCATGACGTCTCATACTTATTTACAAACATACCACAGGATAAGAAAATGGAGATCTTGTGTGAGCTTAATAAAATAAGTTTTATGATTTCCCTAGAGACACCAATGGCATCAAAGACCTCATATTAGCAAGTACAAAAAACATGCAATTTACATTTGAAGGGATATACTACCGCCAGATGAATAGTGTAGCTATGTGAAGCTACATTGCACCCCTCCTGGCAGATGTATACATGTATCATCTTGAAAAAACGAGCCCAAAATCTATATTATTATGTTGTTATTCACCCCAGAAGCAGCAGACCCATCCGGAATACTCAAACAAGCAAATGAAGCCGATCCAGACATCAAATTCACTCTCGAGGTAGAGAAAAACAATAGTTTTTTCTTCCTTAATATCAAACTTCCTCGAGAAGAAATTTGGATTTTACACAGGCCACACATATAAAATCCACGTTCACCGGGCAATAAATTCATTACAAATGCAGTGTGCAAAAATCCCACAAAAGACACTTAGTCAACAATCGAGCAAACAGAATCAGGAAGATCTGCTTTGAACACAAGTTCGAGGAAGAACTGAGATACCTGAGGAAAAATTGGCTAATGAACAACTTCCCAGAGCGAATCATTGATGTCAACGTCAAACCAATACAGATTCGCACTAGAGAGGATAACATCAAGCATGTCATTCTAAACTAACCATTTAGAAGCGACGTACCAACCTCAATAATTGCACAGCGGCTGAACAGAATAACTAACGAGAATGTTCACATTTAGCACACAGAGAATCATGAGGTTGGATGCCAGTTCTCTCTAAATCATTCATAGTCTACAAATTCTCATTTATGAGACGTACGAAGAAGCAATTGATAAACAGAATACAGCAACATTTACCACAGAAAATGATAAACAAAGGCTTGGCACCGTCAGGAAAATCAGCTATTTCCGAGCACATACTGAAAACGGGGCACTCAGTCAATTTCACCAATTTCTGAATTCTACATTAAGCAAAATCAGAAAAAAGTTATGTATTTATGAAGCCCTTTTTATAAAAGTAAAAACACCTGGCATAAATATTCAAAAGTCTTGTCAACATGATTTTCTTTTCGGCTGGCCAAAAACAATTTACTAGTATACAGGCAAGACCGAAAACGCTCTCGACCAGATTCAATATTTATTCAATCGGATTGGCAAAAAACTGAAGAGTAAAAAAACAAATTTACGAACGATGACAAGAATTTTCAAACAATATGAGCGTTCAAAACTGCAATCCGCAATTGCGCTGTTACCAATTGAAGAAAACAAATTTGCGCAAAAAGGAGAAACGAAAGACTAAACACAGAAAAATAGCACTCGTATACGAAACAGCCAACAATGCGAATAGATGGTTAACTTACAAGCCATCAATAGAATAATGACCAGATCTCAGACATCACTTTGCAATACAGCGAGAAAGACTTTTACATTCAAACAGACACACACACTGACACAAACGCAGACACACTCAAATCAGTCAAACAAGAAATAGAAAACCGAGCACATTTGTTGCCACCCACAAATTCAAATAGAAATCCAGAATGTATATGAATCAAATATTGTAGAGCGAATGATTAGTATTCTCGAAATAAATGCCCATTATCCACTTTGTTATTAATGTGTTTTTTCTACCTAATTAGAAATATATATATATATATATATATATATATATATATATATATATATATATATATATATATATATATATATATATATATTCATAAAACATCTTCTATAAGCAACTATAAAACCATAATTATCCAACGCACACTCTACAAAGTTTATGTAAACGATATATAATTGTTCATTCCAGACGCAGCAGACCAATATGTTATCCTCAAGGAAGTCAATGTAGCCGGTGCAGACAGCAAATTCACTTTCGATTTATAGAAAGACAATGTTTTTCCATTTTTGGAAATCCAACTCACTCGAGAAACAAATGGTGTTTTGACACTGGCATTACATAGAAAATGTATTTTGGCTGGAAAAACATGCGTGTGCCCAAATCTTACGAGGGAAACCTAATTAACAACTTAACATCATAACCAGGACGATCTACTCTGAACCCAAAATAAAGGGAGAAGTACGCTAACTGAAAATTTTTTTTCTAATAAACAATTTCCAGGAGCGATTCGTAGCTATCAACAGCAGACCACGTCCGATGCGTACTAAAAATGATTAAATCAAGTACACTTTCCTACCTAAACATTTAGACGCAACCTTCTAGCTTTAATAACTGCAAGGCCGTTAAAGCGAATCACAAAGTAGAATTTTACTAGTCTAAATGTTAAAACCATAATCAAAATACAGAAAATCACGAGGTTGGATGCCAAAAGATAAATTGTGAATTCCATCCAAATCATTCATAGTCCGCAAATCCTCATGTATGTCCGATAGATTATAAATTGAACGTACGAAGATGCAATTGAACAATAAATTCCAGAAGCATTTCAGGCAGATATTGATTAAAAAGGCTTTGCAATGGGATGAAAATAAGCCATCAGTATTAAAATACTGAGATTAGACAATGTGGAAAATGTAATAAACTCTTTTTTACTGGGAATGTGTAGAGGACAAGGAACGACATAACAGAATCAGATTAAGCTCATCATGATGCTAGAGTACGAGCTCTCGAAAGATTACTTGAAGTACGAAGAAAAAAAACATTGAAGTCCCCACTAAAAAATAATAATGAATTATTATTTGACTTGGTGTAATTATTTGGTAATTTAATTTTAAATCCACATAATAAACGCCACAATGTAGCGTTACACGAAAATAGATAAAACCAGGAGCAGCCATTTCGTTTGACTGGTCTACACTGGTAAATTTAATGATGAAGTTGAAACCTATAAAACCGAATCGATCATTTAAGTGTATCGATTGCCAAATTACTTCAAATTTCTTAGATCTTCCTGAATGTATTTTGCTTATTTGTGATTCTGTAATGCCTTCTTGAATTTTAAAAATAATTAGATCCCCGATGCGTAAATTTGACAGACCAATTTGTGCCAAATATCAATGATTATTATCAATTTTTACTTGGTTTTGTAAATGGTACAACGATTAATACTATATCATCTAGATAACATTCTACCTTTAGAGTCTACTAAAATCGGCATGAATTTACAAAACGACGCTCTACCATCATGGAAATCCTCGTAGACATTAACGCGAACAGAATTATTTGAGTAGAGAGTGCGTATAATAATAACAAATTTTGTGGGCACATCACTTTTTGACAAAATATGGAATAAACCATTGCGATCCACCGAGTCAAATGCACCCCTGAAAACTATAAAGACAACTATTGTGGAACTTTGATTTAAATATCTCTGTTCAAGTACCTGCATTAGCTTAAAAATATTACGCGTAATACCACGTCCTGAGCGGAATCCAGCCTGTTCTTCTCAAGCGTGTGATTCACGCAAAGCGCAAAGACAACGTAGGATAATCAAATCAAATAACCAAGACACGACTTGAGTCAAGCTTATACAACGATGGCTATCGCACAAAAACGATTGCTCATTTTAAAGATAGGATTGATGGTCGACTCATTCAAATCAAATGGTACAGTCTCTTCATTTCATACAGCAAAAAACGTTTAGCCAACGTTCACGAAATTATTTCACCACCACCATTAAAAATTTCCTGAAGCAAATCATTCGGGGCTTGCGGGTTTGCGACGTTTATGAGATAGAATTGCATCCCGTAGTTCTAACTCTGTTGGATCATACAGGCTAATATTCCGAACTGAAGATACAGGTATGCTTTCAAGAATCGGAATTGACGCAGGTGACAAAGAAAATTGATCTATGAAGCATTCAGCCTACCTATCAAGTCGACTTATTTTATCGGTTATTAAATGGTTATTACTATCATTTATGGTTTCGATAACTTTCAGTTTTTTAGAACATGTTGTGCGAATAAGTTGGAACAAATAGCGAATATTACCTGACGGGTTTGTTTCCTCCATTTCTTCAGACTTTCTAGTCCAAGGGGATTCGAGATCGACTTTTAGACTACGCTCTAGTCGTCGTCTTATGTTGCGACGAGTATTATATTGAGCAGAGCCAGGTGGAATTTGGCGCCGTGATTCGAGTTTATCCATAGATTTGACAGAGAGCGAATGATTATTTCTACGGGGGCCTGCAATACCAAAAGCAGTAGTACCTGCATTGTGTATAGTGGAACTTATCTTGGACCAAAGTAAATTCGGATTTTCGCCATCAAGACCAGTTAGTATTGAATTTATAATATCTGCATATTTTTGTCAGAAAGACGACTGTACGAAATGCTTACATCTAAATAGGTTTTATTCTAATTTAGTTTCCCGCCAAAAAATAGTGCAAATGTACAACGGATAAGTCCATGTTCCAAAAATGGACAATCCTGGATGCAACCAAGCAATCTATATCTAATTTCTAGAAGATCTATTTGAGTCCACCGTTGTCCGGGAGCAGGAAGACGCCATCTGGCGCAACGTCTAACACTACGTCTGAATATTTTATTAAAATATAATCTATGTTCCGCGCAGCTATCCAAAAGCCGTTCATCATTTACGTTGCGCGTTGAGTTCAAAGTTTACTTTCCACCTAAATGAAATTCTGCGTTACTGAAATGCCCAACTTGAGCATTCCTGTCACCCATAACCAAGACTTTTTCCAAGATTCTATCTCTACTTAGTAAGGTGCTTAGTTTGGAGGAAAAATTTTTTCCTTGCTTACGGCTGTGCTACAATAGGTAAGAGCATATGCAGATTCAACGAATTAGCAAAGTGGATTGCGGTTTTTGAATTGATTTTAGCAGATGTATTTAAACGTAACGCACACGGTCGACTATTCAATAGGATTCATTCAAAAAAGCAAGCTTCAGCTCGTGTGCTAAGGTCAATACCAACGCCCAATTGACCGATGTGACAAAACCCCGAGGAACCAGATATTCGAAGCCAATAACGCGTAGATGGGGATAGTGCAGCCAGTATTGTAATGCACGTAGGATTCTGTATACTGACTTCGGATACGCAAAATTTGTCTGTTTCTAATTTATCAAAAAAAAATGCGCAAGAGCTTCTTCTTGTCCAAATTGTTTCAATGTTAAAGCCTAACTTAGGTTTAATGCATGATGGTCTACGTAAACTATTTTCGACATATGGCAACCCTATATTGGGCTCAGTGATATGATAAAAACCAACCATAATCATAGTATCAAAAAGAGCGTTATCTTTAAATTGAGAAGAGGAAAGGGAAGGAAAGGAGGCAGAATCTGACATAAAGTTGCCCACAGTAGCCCGATTTCGCTTATCCACTCTGCACGGCTCAGCGGATAATGCGAGCCTTTCTATACTGTGCGACGGCCGATACAGTATTTAGTTATTGCAATTCGTATTTTTCATGTTTAGATGTCGACTGTAGTGATTATTTGAATTAACGTTACGATCTTGATATAAACACCTGCCCTATTACGTGCAAACAATTGTCAGTATAAACTAAGCATTGTATAATTTGGAAAAGGCAGTTCATTCAGTAGACCGGTTTCGTCCTTATTGAGAACTCATCACGTACAGTCCAGAATTTGCCGCACACAGAGCTCAAACTTGGGCATGTCAACCTCCGCAAACTACACACAATTTTTAGTTATAAAATAACTATTGTTTCTTGGTTAGACTTTACGCTATGTTGTCTCTATAGGGCATACATTTAGATCCAAAGCTCCAACTAGCCATTCTTAAACTGTACTGATTGAACAGACACCACGCTACCTGAGGATGTGGTTTTGAATTGATCATTTATATAATTTAATGAAAATTGGTTGCTTAGGAGGTGATAATAATTGTTTAACCTAACGTCGGGATTTTGATATAAATATCTGTCTCATTATGTAATTACATTTGTCAGTATAAACTAAGAACAGTATTACGAAGAAAAACGCATTTCATTCGGTAGATCGGTTCCATTCTTATTGAGAAAAATGTCTACTGGATGCATTGACTTTTATACATTATAAAACGCTTAATTTATAGTGAAAATGTATTTACATAAATGATCATGAGTTTATATCAAGATAACAAATTTGGTTTAAATAAATAAAGATTATAATCACATTTTACTCCAATAAAATCTTGTAATCTGGCGCTGGTTTACACAAATTATCCAATTTTTGTAATAATCATGACTGGAGTATCCTTTTGGTCTCATTTGAATTCATTTGTCAATTAGTACGCAATAACGAATACGCTATTATATTTTCGCAGTTCGAGTTTTGTTGAAAATTATCTTACGATATTTATAAGTTCATCGTAAGTGCCTTTAACATATTTTAAGCGCATAGACAAAATCATAAACGCGTAAATATATACATAATAATTTAAAATAGAAAAGCTATATTTAACTGAAAAAAATTTAATGTGTAATTAAGCAGTCACGAAAAAACCGGCCATTGTCCACAATAAACATGTAATTAATTACTAAGAGTTGTTTCGTTTTCCCTTGAAAAAATATTGTGTGTAATATTGGAAGACTCGATATTATGCACATTATTAAAGAGCGGAGTCTGCCGTTTACCTCCAAGAAACTATACACTTTTATTGCAGTCAGTCAAGTCAGTGTCAACCTTCTTGTTGTACCTAAATTCTTCGAGTTGTATTTGTAACTGTATCCATGCAACCAATTAAGCAAACAAGCTTCAAAATTGTAATGAACCGGTGACTATTTTACAAATGGCATGTAGTTGACCTAATAATGTTCATCCTAAAAGCAGCAGAGCCAGGCGAAATCATGAAACAAGTCATTGAAGCAGATCCGAATTCAAGAATTAAATCGTGTTTTCATACTGACTATACGCAGAATATCTTCTTTCATCTCTGTTTCCACTAGGACATAATTAATCTCATGAAAAAATTGCCTACGAAAGACAACATGCACAGAAATAAAATTCATGTACGTAATAGCCAACAAAGGGAAAGCCTCGCTAAAACTCCATCCATTGATAATAGAATTACCAGCTGACAGACATAATATTGTAGTATAATATGAAGAACCCCCCCCCACACACACAGACACACAAATAATCAAACAATACGCACTCACAAATCAACACACAATATACCCACCAACAATCGTACGGTTGCTGCAACGAAATATAACTAAAACTGAAAATCGGACTAGTTCTTATTCATTAAATCCAATGAAACTGCAAAATGAAAATAACGGAAATATTGTAAAATGTAGATAAGTCATTTCGAAGCAAACCGCACAGAACTGACAAAAATCATTGACGTCATTATTAAATGCGCTTACTTTCCATCCAAAAATAATTTTTAAATGTAAACTACACATTACAGCAAATGCAATTGATCATCTATTGCGCTAATTAAACCGTTAATAATCTGCAATTTGAATTTATATACTAACTTATTCATTTAGCTATTCTTCCCTTGAGGTTAATAATATATGGCATCGATTTTGACCGATAGCTCCAATTGTTCACCCACGAACTGTCACTATAGAAAAAAAATCATGTCACCTAGAGAAAAGACAGTGAGATAAAATGGTATAATGTGGTTTTCGATTTGGGCTGCCTGCATGAACCAAAATCCATCTTTTGCTATTGTTCGAAATAGCCATCGACTATCCGTCATCATAGAACAGGCATGCCATATGATGACATGATATTTAATAGCAGTGGAACGCCATGATTGGTGAAACGACAGTGGCAGGTCTGGCAAGCAAGCGACGAGTGTCGGATGGGGATGAAACTGATCGAATTTATGTATTGCATTAGTTAAAATCTGATGTCTATACTGTCAACAAATGATTATATATAATAGAACATGTCTATGTTAATATTAAATAAGTATAAGCCTCATTAGTAATGGCGTATGAAGAAAACTACTCTTATTGAATGGAGAACATAATTTTATTTGTTAATAATTTTATTAAAATCCTTCTTAAATATTTAGATTAAGCTTGGATAAACAAAACTTATATTAGATATTGAATGTAAATGATTTTCCAGCTGATTGAATGGAAGGTTGCTGATTTTGTATTGTATGCGTCTATACGAGGTTTGAGCTTTTCATTAAAGAGCTATTTATTATTGCATGCATATATATACTCTATCCTGCTCAGTATACGATTATTAAACCGCCAGTCGAGTTGTAAAGGTATTACCGAATAAAATAAAGTGATTTAATTATAAAAATTTATATGCATATTTGTGTACTAGTGTGTATGCCAAATTTTGTGAATTTGACCGGTCACGTTTATAGAAAATGTAATCAGAAAACCTCATTAAATTAATGTAAAATTGATTAAATGAACACTGATGCGTTATATATATATATATATATATATATATATATATATATATATATAAATGACGAAAGCTGCAAAACGTTAATGTACCTGACTGCATAGAAATTGATATATATATATAAATATATATATATATATATATATATATATATATATATATATATATATATATATATATAATTATTAAGAGACACGATTTTTTCTGTCATTTCATTATCAGCTTATGGTTGGACTTTGGTTGTATGTTGATTATAATTACTGTTTTGCAACTATATTTTTCGATAATTAGTTTTCCTACATCGCCAAATATTTTTTCCTTTGGATAAAATTTAATCATCCATGCCGGCTGCTTGAATGAACCTACATCACCCAGCGAAAAATTCTTCCAACATGGTATAATAACAATCAAAATTCTGTTTTGAATTAGGATTCAAAAAGCTGAAAGGTAGTTCTCGTTAACGAGTATGTTATCCTTGTTTCTTTAGTTTCATGACAGCATTTATTTATTGCAATAATCAACAAATAGGGAACCATATTAACACAAATGAACTTAATAAAAAATGAGGCGCACTGTGTTGGTGTGTCGAAGGTTTTGCATGGCAACACATATAAGTTATTCATGCAACGTAATTTCGGATGATGCTAGGAAAGCCCCATCGAAATGTCAGTTTACGAACCAATTGGTTATGCCTGCATAGTTCCGGATAACGTCCATTTAAAACAATAGCCTGGAAATAAGCATGTTGGCATTAATCAATAAAATTTGAAAAGGTTTGTCGTATCTTTTACATGTCATGATACGTTTAGTTATAGATGAACGCGCAGCAACTAATTTTTCTGATTTTAGAATAGTCTAGTAGTGACGCTTATCTTATTTGGTCATAATGTCATTGTATATTCTGTGCCCTCTCTGTTATTTCGTTTCTAATGTATCGTGCGTTCCTAGTTTTATGCTGGCATATCATACGTCAGCTTGTATTGGCTATTTGTTGCAATGTACATCTGTATGCCTAAGTAGATTATTCTTTTATTAAACATTTAAGTATTCCTTCTATGTCAATTTTAATTTCCGTTCTAGTGACAAGCGGAACATAAGCATAATTACTGTTAAATATCATGAATCGCTCCGATACCTTAAGGATTATTCAATCACTAAGGAAATCACCAACTTTAATGTTCCAACGAATTTCGATAAAACACCTCTTAATTTGCAATGCTACAATAAAGTATTGCCTGGGCATAAAATTCCGAGTGCGAATAATGTTGCTTCCTCGTTAGTACTGGGGTGTACAGCTTGCGAGCAAACCTAGCTGATCGACGAACGATCAATTCTAGAGGCTTGAATATTCAGTAATATCGCCAAAATCTCTATTTTTTGTTTTAGAGATTCTAAGCTCTGTTTATGCAAGTTTTATTTATTTTATTTTAGTGACCTTCTTGAAATTATCCTATATCTTCCAAGTTTTGATTATTTTATAGGAATACCCGATAGCAGCTCAGTTTAAAGTCTAAAACCTTTTATTAACATTTTGAACAAGTGAGTAGTGATAGAACCGCATTTCCAATTGAAGTAAACATGAGTCAACCCGATCAAAGACAAAACAAAATTGGAAAAAGTGACAAATCGGATTTTTGTGTAACTGCCCGTGTACAGCTATTACCCGCATTACGCAAAAACGCGGCATTGATAACCTGAATGCTACACACCGCAAAATACTGAGTTTAAGTGAGTAGTTACGCGGATGGTGGTAAAATTTCTTAAAATCAGGTTTACGAGCTTGTAGTAAAGACGTGTGACTGACGGCAGTTTTGCAATTATATTAAATACAATGTGGTTCGTGTTTACTTCGAGCTCACAAACTTGATTTAAGAATTGATTAATTGTCCAATTTCAATATTTTAGTCTAAGTGAATTCTCTAAAATATTTGGATTTGTTTTCTACCTGCATACCTATTTCTTTATCGCTTAATTTTTTCTAAAGTTGCGCATATTTAAAGAAGAAATTTCATAGTCAATGCTATTGTTTACTCCGCAAGAATGACAACTATAAATTAAAATATTGATTTAGTTATGTATATTTACTAATTGACTGTTTATGTTCTATTACTTAACTCTTTTAAGGTCACTGGAGTGTAAAATTATATCTATAAAGTGTAATTTCTTATGGTTGTTGACAGATCATTTTCAAGCTAGCTGCAAATGCAAGTAATTTCGTACACGTTCTCCGAGAATTGCTCGCACAACTGTGTTTGTTTCTGATTTGTACACACCTGAAAAGTATAGGACGCTTCTCAGCAGAGCGATGCCGCTATTGCGGTTTTCTTTAGATTCAACTGATAGCGTCCAAATGCCGCCGGTATGGATGAGCTGAATTTCTGAAAAAAGGATGAAAAGAAACACAAATTCTCCCTTTTAATGCTTAATATTTAGAGTTAAAACCACTGACTGCGTCTGCAAATAAAAGCACTACGGAAACATTTTAACGCTGAAAGTCTGATTGACCATTGATTGCGCATAAACACGGTTGAGTGTGATTTCAAACGAATATTTAAACCAACTGATGTGTCAATTTTCAATAAACGAAACCTCACATTAATATAAAACAAAAAAAGTAAATCAGCACATATGTAAGTCAGTATAAGCTTAACTTAGTATTTGCTAGCGGTCGCAATTTATGAAGTGTTTTTCGTCTTTATTGAGCAGTCGAAAAATACTTTTGGGATTTGCAGTAGCCGAGGCTCGAATTATGGCGAATTTCATTCATATTTTGGCTACAGAACCACCGCGCCGCGAAAGCCACGCTCTCTGTGCAGTTTTCCGATGTATATTAACTTATGTGCTTGTGGGCATTCAATCCTTCAGATGTGCCTTATTGGCATCGATTTCAAGATAGCATTTCGTCTAGTCATTCCTAATATGTTATTATTGAACAGACTGCGCACTACCTTGGAAACTGATATTGAATTAAGATGTAGTGGCAGAACATTTATGCTTTACATATGTCGCCAGGATAAACTCAATCGTGCATAATAAATAAAATGAAATTCATCAAGTGATCTGATTTCATCTTTATTGGGAACTCATAAATTTCCTGCAGAATTTCCACAGATTTAGGCAAATCAATGAGGTATTTACTTCAATCTTATAACTAATCGACTATGCTGCTACAACCTCGTATTCATCACAGTTTTGAATTGGTTACTAACTTGTGTTTTTACCAATCCCTCAATCAGAAAGATCATATTGACATCGATTCTAACTGGAGTATCCGCAAGACATCTTAAGTTCGAAACTGTTTTACAGAAACCATATCATCTGTGTCAAAATATTGAATTAAAGTTTAATTGCATGGTTTTTATCACGAACGAGTTATCTCTATGAATTAAACAGCATATAAACGTAATTGCATCTTTCAAGTAGATCGGTTTCATCCTCATTAGGTGCATTAATTGCTGTCAAGAATTACTTCAGCTGGAGCTAAAAACGAAGCAAATTTACTTTAAAGTCTCACAATAGATCCACTAAGCCATTTAAGCTCGTTCTAAATAATACTTTTTATTATTTACTTGTAAGTAAAAGACAGTATTTTGCGTGAAATTTACGTGCTAGCCTTTTCTATGCAATTTGAATGGACATGACGTTGGGCAGGAAGTTCTTATTAACAAACCCGATCTGTCATTTTAAAACATACTTTAATACCTGGTCAATGATATTAAGCAAATTTTTTTATACCAATATTTTTTTACTAAAAGTAGGTTTTCAGTTCAATTCAAATAACGAATGAAATAGAAGATGCAACTCATCAAACAAATTGTTTACGTCATTATTCACTAGCAATGGATTACCAGGCAGAATTGTCGATTTTGGAGCTTTAAACTAAGGGCATTTCTTTCAAATTGTTACAACACATCCACTTTGCCACTTCAGTGGCGCAGTGCATGTCATTTTTAGGCGTATACTAACTTGTTACTTTAGGCATAAAGTGATGCCAATATGATTTAGCTGAAGAAAAAATAAAAATATTATTTAACTGAAAATGGTATGTAGTACGTGGCTTGAATGACAATGCATATATGACAAAATCCTGCCATCAAAGGATTAATTCACTGGCATTGTGTCCTGTTTGCTTGGTATCCGTTCTACAGTGACAGACTATAGCAGCATGTTAGATCTTTAGACCGAAAATGATGATAGTAGGGCCTATTTGGAGGAAAGAATTATCAACTTAAAATTTAGTTTGTAACTGAACTTTGCGTGTAATGCGGAGTAGTTTTGGCGCTGTCTGTGCGTTGCAAAACTGAAGCAACTGTTTACGTCTTCCATCCCAGGTAGCGGCCACTCTGGCAAACACTTGGTGAGTGCCAATTATGAAAGAAACCGAACCTTGTTATCAAATGCGTTTAATACATTATATAATTTGCTATTTCTACTGACAACATAAATATAATAAATATCTTGACCTTTTATTTTAATTCTCCTTCATTTTCAAAGATAGTGTTAACGTTTTGTCAAAAGTGGCGTTGGTATTCAGTTAAAAGCAAGTATAAACGATAATCATCATTTAGCCTAATAACTGAATATTACATTTATTACGCGGCTTGAGGAGTGTAACGGAAG
>JAQBSW010004693.1:0-66012 GCA_029291075.1 Eudiplozoon nipponicum
CCTGAATATCCGTTATGGTGCATCCCTCATGGGATCCTTGGATTGCAGGTTCACCTGGCAGTCTTATGTGTCCTCCCTAGAGCGTGGTCTTTGGAGCGAATCCTGTAGCTGTTGAGACTGTAAGACGCATGGCCCGCTCGATCAAATCTAAATTGTCTCTCCACGTTCCCGGGCTCTCATGGCACCAACATCGCAGTACCTCTTTCATCGTCCTGTGTGCGCTCAGCCGTCGCGTTGGTTTGCGGGTGATAAGTGGCTGTGCGGGAATGCTTTATGTCAAGGATTTTGCACCACTGATTAAATTTTTTGCGACTCAAACTGTGCCCCATGTTCGGTAAAAATAACTTGTGGTGCACTAAATCGACTGAGCCATCGCTCTCCTAAGCACGTTATAATTTTTTCTGTTGTGATCTGCTTCAGTGGTACTACCGGCAGTGGACCTACCAGGTCGATATGCAGAAACTCATTCCGTGCAATGGCATTGAAAGCAATCGGAGTGATTTTTTCTCGTTTTTGTGGCTTACAACGTTGGCATGTAGTGCACTGTTGACAATAGCTACGAATTCCTTTGGACATGCCAGGCCAACACAATCGTGACTGCAATGTCTCAATGAGCCGCTCGGCGCCGGAATGTCCCAACGTTTCATTCCAAAAGGCAATTAATTCTGTTCTTATCGATTATGGCATAAACCATTGCACTGTTTGTCCTTCTTTCCGCACCAACAGGCCGTTCTGTAGACTCAACGTTTTATATGGTGCGAACACGATTGTGCAGTTTTTTTTAATTGAATGACTATTTCCTGGCACGTGGCATCTTTTTTTATTTGTGAGATTGTGAACCCAGTTTCCCCACTGAACAGGCCGTTCTCTAGGAGCAGTATACTGGTTTTGCTGAAGCTTAGATGCCGTATTCGTCGGAGCTGGTGTCCTAATATATTGACTTTGCTTCCAGGCCACTGTCTGCTGCCTTCTGTCGCGGAATTGATTATTATGATGCGAAGAATTCCAGTACGGTATGTCGCTCTTGATAGGTTTAATTAAATAATGTCATGATAAACGCGAAAAGTGCTAACTGATATCAAGGCCAGAGTGTGTGGATTTGCTGGGGTAAAAGATGCTCAGAAGTTGTCGTAGTTGTTAATTTTGGTGAAATTTAGCATATCTTGAAATCCATTGTGTTGGTACCATGTAACTAACTGGCAAAAATAGTATTGGTATCGGGTACTGACACAATAGCCATAGTATATAGACTCGGTATTTATAGTATGTATTGCGAGTTGGCTTTGACGTCGCATTGTCGAAGACTTTATATTTAATTAGTTTCACTACTGCAGGTTTACACATTCGTATAGAAGATTGTACCGTCAAATTTTCACACATTCTACAACAAAGTATATTGTGGGTATAGAGCATAGTATCGGCTCCTACTGTTGAATCTCCAGTAAGCACGAAACGAATGTGCACCTGAGATTGTACATTTTTGTTCAGGCTGGTTTATCAATCTGGTCTTATTTGAACTAATTTGTTACTAGATATACAATACCTAATACACAACATGATATTCAGCAATTGTTTAAATCAAGTTTGCGAGCTTGAAGAACACACCAATCCCGTTTTATTTAACCCGTCGTTGAGCAACCTAGCTAAACCACCGCCAGTCGTACGCAGCTATGTTGTTCGACGACTTATTAAATAAAATGTGATTGGTGTGTACTTCAAGCTGGCAAACTGGATTTAACGAATTGTTACCACCAGCCGCAAAATCATGGACTGTTTTATGATATTTATCAGTAGTTTCACTTTCTCTGGCGATGGCCATCACAGCGGTAATGTTCAACCCATTTTGACTCGTTTCCTTTGCAGATTTCGGCAGTAGGCTTGAGCAGAACCTCCTGAGCTTCATCTTTTCAAATGTTATCAATTCGCATTGAAGGTATCGATTCCGGCGGCTTTGTGGTCTCATGACATTGCAAGTCTCTTACTTTATCAAAATAGTAGGTTATAACGTTGATTACATAACAAGGTTGCAAGATATCTTGTTGGCTGTTAACGCAGTTTGCATAGTGTGGCCTATTTTGGATATTTGTTCGTGATTTATTGGTTGGGCTTCTAAACCTTGAGAGGTCCGTTCTCATTTGACAGAATTTCTCCTGGAACTACATCGGATCTGACAGTGGGAGTTAAAGATTTTGTTATGCTTTCTTGCTGCTTTCAACTCGTTAGCAAAATTAAGTCAGTTTTGAATTTAATCTGAAGTGCAAGTGGTCGAGCTCATGAACAAGTATGCCTTCCAGGATTGGTTTCACAGCAGATGTTCCGTGTTGACGAACATTATTCATTTTGGACCTAGCATTGAAGATTTTAGGTTTTGTCGACTGGGCCTTGCTTAAGATCTTATTTCCTTCTTAGTTTTTAGATGTTGTTTCTTTTGCCATTGGCTGTAAGTTCAGTTAGCCTAGCGAAAGCATAAACGTAACTGAGGCCTTGCTTCAAATTTTAATCTGTTTTCTTCACACGGACATGATGCGGGATTTCAATCGGATTCTGGCGGCCAAAGTTCAATCAGATTCAGTGATTAAACAAATGGAGCACTTATGATTCGCTCTGTACTCCGAGATAGAGGCAATTATTTATTACTTCCCAGAATATGACAAGGCTAAATACAACGGCATGCCACCGTCTCATCTGCTTTGGTAATATCGCGGCGTCCTGCTTGAAAATGCCTACATTGGTGATGGACAATTAGGTGCACCAAGAAAAATGTAATCCCATGTGAAAGGGTCGTGTGACTGACGCTTTTGCCACAACAATTTTCAGCCAGGATTATGTTACTCGTGGATTTATGACTTAGATTTTAGTTGCATCCAGCAGAAATGACAAGGATATTGCGCAGTGGTTAGAGCACCAGATTCTGGAGCAGATGTGCCCAGGTACGAGCCCTGCCCGCGGCAAATTATGGCCAGTACGTGATGGGTTCCCAATAAGGACGAAACCGGTCTACTGCATGAATTGCCTTGTCTACACAAAACTATAATTAGTTTATGCTTACAAATGTATGTATATAATGCCACAGGTATTTATATCAAGATCGCAACCTCAATTAAAAAGTCATTTTTATCGCTTTCCGCGCAATCAAAGGCACAAACCAATAGTATTTATCAAATTGTTTTCATTAATATACTAGTTGGGGCATGATGTGTTCATATTTATGATTTCTCTAACTTAATTTCCATAGCATAACTTAGCATGCATGAATATATATATAATCGTAGTGTCCTTGAAAGTTATTGCTTTACTTAACGCCTTACTGACTTTGTGTCATTAAAAACAAAAATATTTGTAGATTTATTGTATTCAAAACGTTATTCTTGATATCTTTTGATTGATAAATGAGAGCAGACATTTCACAAATTTCCAAAAGAGTATTGACTTATTAAAAACAGATTTTTGATAAAAACGTACATTATAAAGATAGGTTTTTCTTAAAACATCGAAGCTATTTACTATTTTTCGACAATGAAAGAAAATGGTCGGGTGAACCTGTAAGCATTGACATGTGTTTTATGTACAAGTCGAGGGATAGAGGAAACGTTTTCGCTGCTGATATTTCTGGATATAAATGTAAAAGTTGGTCTGACTTCCATTTTGTTTTAATACATCAAATGCAAAATAAAACAAACCGTGTATCATTTCTTTAGCTCGGCGTTATTGGCCTATTGCCTGTCGTGAAACAGACCCCTTTCGTAGTTTAATTATCTTTTCTCAATTTTTTCCACAAATTAACTGGTATGGAATGTTTGCCTTATTGTTTTTTCTTTCTCCTACCTTCTACTAATAAGTTCATCAGTAGCATGACACATTGCCGAACTATAC
Organism: Eudiplozoon nipponicum; assembly: GCA_029291075.1. Lineage (NCBI taxonomy): Eukaryota > Metazoa > Platyhelminthes > Monogenea > Mazocraeidea > Diplozoidae > Eudiplozoon > Eudiplozoon nipponicum. The sequence continues at coordinate 3,874 of JAQBSW010004693.1, forward strand.
AACGCGAATTGTGCCTATGAAGAAGCCATCAAAAATGATAAATCTTCTATAAAATTAATTCACAATATTGAGTGTTAACTTCGTCAGTCTGATGAGATTTTGCCTTTTTTGTTTTATAAGACTTTCTGTTTGTTAAAAAACATCATCATTTTTATTTAAATCAGGGTCGCGAGCATGATTTAGGCACCAATCCCAAATGGATGAATTGCATTTTCTACTCTATACGATGCTTGGTCTATACTGATAAATGTATATCTAATTAAACGAACATTGATCATTTTAATACCGCTACTCCATGTAGTGTGGTGTTTGTTCTGTAATGACAGATTGTGGATGGCTAGTTGGAACTTCACGTCCAAATGGGATGCCATAAATGTTCCGCCTAAATGAAAGACTAACCCAGAAACATTGGTTAGTATATAACTGAAAATTGCGTATGACTTGCGGCAGGGTGACTCAGTGGTTAGAGCACCAGATTCCGAAGCACACGTGCCCAGGTACGTGCTATGTCCGCGGGAAATTATGGCCAGTAAGTGATGAGTTCCCAATATGGACGTAACCGGTGTGTTGGAAGAATTTACTTTTCTACACTATGCAATAATTTGTTTATACTTACAAATGTATGTACATAATGGATAAGGTGTTTATGTCAAGATCGCAACCCTGATTAAAAGTAAATGCATATATAAAATGGAATTGGTGTTTTTATGAAGCTCTCAAATTTGATTTAAATTTTTGTCATCATCACCCGCGCACTCAATTTTTTTAACAATTGTGTCTAAGGGAAAGTTCGTTGAAATAAAATATTATTGCCATATTTTTATCTACTCTGCTATAAGAAAAACATTTTTTCTAGATAATAGTTTAAAATGCTAAATTCTATTTTTAGCTAGTAGTTTTTAAATAGCAATTTTTTTATTTTTTGCCATACGAAACATGGCAAACGCGCAAAATTTAAGGAATATTTCATTATTATAATGTAAAACGAGTCTTTTTTGTGGACTCGATTCTTATGAATATTATGCCGTAGATATATGGTAGTTGTTGAATTTATCGTTTTTTATTAAAGCATTTTTAAGCTCTCAGATGACGTCCGATATGTCAAGAATTTGGGTATCACCCATAGTATATTGTTTAAACGCATTTATTTGTAATGGAAGTTTATTCTCAAATTAATGTAAACTTGTATCGTATTCAGAACCATTCGAAGTATTTTGTGGATCAGGACAGTGATTTTGGTAGTTCGATCGACTGAAATTGTGAAACATGTCAAACTTAGGAGATTGTCGACATTCCAACTAGAGAGTTCGTCGACTTTTGAATGTTGTGCTGAGATCTCCATATGCACAATTTTACTTTGAAACACTTCTTATACAGTGAAACCTCGTTTATCGCGGTAGGTAGGTTCCAAGACCGGCCGCGATAACTGAAAATCCGCGAAGTAGGGACACCATATTTACAGTACTTATTTAACATGTATTCGGACTTTTAAAACCCTTCTTTTACGTACTGTTAACAAACTAACCTTTTACGGAACACGTATGTACAGTAACCTAATCTAAAACAGGCACAAATATTTAAATGTTAGAATATTAAAGTAGAAATCTTGGAAACTGATTCGTCATCACAGACCGTCTTACATCGCACTGTGACACCGAGCTGAGACGGTGGTGCAAACAATTTCTGTGCAGTCACGAACAACGATTTTATGCGGCTTTCGCCATATGTGCATAAGTTATACAATAAAACAATCACTGATTGCACGGGTGGTGTAGCATTATAGCTTGATATAAACACCAATCCCATTGTGTTTAACCAGACGTAAAAACAAAAAAAATACTAGTTAGTTGCACTTGCTGACGCATTCTGACTTTCCATGACCATCAGCAGAGCACGGCGGTAAACTAACTAACGAGCATCAAACCGCAGCTGGTATATAAGGTAGGGAAAACCCCATAAGCGGATTTCACCGCCAGTCGGATTGAATACATTGCACTTGACTGCAAAATTTCAGCTGCACGAGTTTTATGGCATCAAGAACATAGTTAGAAGTCTCGCGTAAAGATTTAATTCCTTTTAAATATAAATATCTAGGCAAGAAACAATGTTATCTTTTATTTACAATAAATATGACAATTTCACAAATAACAAAATGAGAATAGATTTGACTATTCCAAGCCGGTAATTGTTGAATCTTTCTAAAATTAAGCACGAAGCATAAAATCTGGTTTGAAATGTGTAAAAAATTAGAGTGCAGTTTCGGTCCATGTAGGCGCTTGAAGATAATCAGATGAATAGATCGATAATTGCAGACACTATGCTGCAGGTCTATTGTAAAGATGGTGTTCAAATAGTTGCAGTTGGAAAGTGATGTACTGGTAAATATTTGTTGACGAAATGGAACTTTTAGACTTCCATTAATATTTGACTTGCAACAGGCGGCGTCTGAAAGTGAGTCATGCCAGACACTTTAGGTGGAGCATTGAAGTGCCATGTTTGTTTACCCCAACTTGACAAATGCCGCGTCAAGAGTGTCGTTGTTTCGAATTTATTCTTGGAAATAGGTATGCGATGCAACTTGGAAGGTAATTTCATGCAAACCAAACTGTCCTACGCAACGAAATCAATATGTACAGGTCAAATCGAGTTCAGTGTAAATTTTGATGCTTATTCATCCCGGTCGTGACTTTTCATTTGTTTGTGGCGAAAACGATAGATCAGGCAGCTTTCGATTTGGAATCGGTGATGATGTATTTGAATAGCTGCCAGTCTTTCCGCCTACAGCCTTGTCAGTTGTTAGGCCACCAAAGTATCGTTCACTTCTGCGCTTATTTGGATGTTCATACGTACCAGTCTCTGTCGAATAGTCCACACCAGTTCTAGCCAACAGGAGCTGGTATAGGTTTTGGTGATAGAAATTCAAAAGTTTCCAGAAAAGCATAAAAGTCAAAGCAAGTTATATTTACTGGTGAATTATTAACTAATATATGCTACTGTTTTAAGATAAGAGAACATTCGTAATCAACACGGTTACACGCCGACAATTGTAAAAATAAATATAATACCATTGAATTATGCGTTTCGTGCTCACCAGTTATATATTGCTAAGCATGGAATGATATCGCGGGCGGTGATGAAATTATTTCAAATAAAGTTCGTAAGTTTGAGGAAAACACCAACCGCATCTAGATATTGTTTGTGGCGTAGAACTAATGTATATGTAGTTATGTATTAGGTGTTGCGCACCTAGTAACAAATTATCTCAATTATGACCAGAAGGATAAACCGAAGTCAGCAACAACGAAAAGTATAATCTCGTGCACATTTGTTTAGTGCTTCTCGACGACTCATCAGTAGGAGCCGGTATTACGCCCTTTACTCACAATAGATTTGAGTGAGGAATGTGCGAAAATAGGATGCTACAACCGCCTCTAGTTTAACCAGTCGCACAAGTTAAAAACTACCGATAGTCACACGTAATTACGCATTTCGCGTTTATATTTTTATCATCGGAGCAAGATAGAAAACTGAGTAACGAGGATAAAACGATAATGCATATGTAGGATATGGAAAATTGGATATGCAGCTCTCAGTCATAGCAAATTGTCCCTGAGGTATGGTTTGAATTACTTTGTTATTAGGTACTCAGCACCTAATGCAAAATTGCATATATTTCAGTTCTCAGCAAAAAAAACAAAACATCGCTGTTATATATTTATTTGAATGGTGCAATAATTACCGAGAAATGTGGTAACTGATATCGATCAAAGCCAGTGTTTATGTATTTCCTGGAGTAGCATGTGTTCGGAATTTTGGTGAAATTTAGTTTATCTTGAAATCCAGTGCTTTGATATCATGTAGTGACACGGCAACCATAATGTTGGTACCCTTCACAGGCTCGGTATATATTATACATAGTGAGTTGTCTTTGAAGTCGCATTTTCGCATTTATATGAAGCCCACACCATTACTGCTTGAATACACGTTTGCATGGAAGATTGTACCGTTCAACTTTCCCAGGCATAGGGCTTAGTACTGACTCCTACTGATGAGTCGCCAGTAAGCACAAAACGAATGTGCACATGAGATTATACCTTTCGTTCGTGCTAAATTTTGTTTACCATTTTGGTCCTATTTGAAGTAAGTGGTTATCAGGTACGCAACACCTAATACATAATAGGCTCTCATACGTTCTAATAGACTTGAAATATCAGCTACACTGTTTCTATGTATTTACGATAATAAATTTATACTGTTTCCGCCATATATATGTATACATATGTATAAGTTATACTAATTAACAGGTAATCATTGCATGTTTGGTTATATAAATTCTTCAAATCAAGATTGTGGACCTGAAATAACCAGTCGCACAACGTGCCTCGTATGCATTAAACGTGTATTGCGATTTGTTTCTCGTTATTGTGGTTGCTATTTCACCCTTCTGATGATCATGCAATGTCGAAACGCGTCATTCCTTGCGATTGGCGGTAGTTCTTTTGTTTTGGGATTAGTTAAATAAATTGGGATTTATGTTTATCTCAGTTTCGCCAACATGATTTAAACGATGTTAACTTAATGCTAAGACTCGGTAATGCTATTGACAAAGTACGAGTTAAAATGTTCGAATATAATATGGGAACTTCATTCATAATCGAACAAATTCTAATAGCTTTAGGAAATGACTTACTATTCAAAAAAATTTAATTAAATGAAACATAAACGAAGTCTGCGGTGTGGGTCAAATCTGGTGGCTTGCCAGACTCAAATTGCCCAGGGCTCTCGTGGATGGACATAAATAGCTGATAGGAAATACTTCAATCAGTGCGAATCAATCGCTATATAGATCCATTAAAGAAGCATGGTCAGTGCTGCCATAATAGATGAGGTCCTTCTGAAGGCTAATGTTGCGCATGCATTAGTTCGTTGCTGTTTCTCAACGTACGTGGTAGAGTTCATAATTCAATGATTGACATTTAGCTTAATTTAGCCGATCGTGCATTGGCATGCACAGAAATAAATCAATGTTCATTTAATTATTTATTATTTAATTAGTTGGACAGCATAGCTAATCTAACGTCAGTCAAACGTACTCGCAATGTTGGATAACTGGTTAAATAAAATGGGATAGGTGCTAATATCAAGCTTGAAAACTCGATTTAACAAACGGTTATTACCTTCAGCGCAATCAATGATTGTTTAATACATTACTATTGCCGGCAATCTAAGCAACGGAAAGAATTTAGTCAACGTCGAACATGTACTTTTGCAATAGAACTAATTTGTTGCATTTGACGAAAACGCAAAATAACGAGCATTTACGAAGGACAACGCAGGGAGAGTATTTATGCAGTGTCTTGAACGATGTAGTTGTAACACGAAGAGCTAACTAGATTTTTTGACATCCAGCGGTGGTGAGATGAATTAAAGATGGTTTAAAAAGGATACAATAAGTGTTACGTTATAAAAAACGCATGAATCTTCTGCCAGGCATCGTTAACAAACTTGAATACACCAATACTGAACCGATTGTTGTAGATTAAACAACAAACAACGGGGACGGGAGAAAATTACCAACTCTGCATATTACAGTATCAATCATACCATGTGTACCAAAATTACCTGAATTTCTTGGTTATCATCAGAACGCGGAAGCAGACTAATGAGAAGGAATCAACCAGCAATATTTATTTTTCCTATTGTATTAAAGGTCCAAATATGGCGCCCCTCCCCCTGTAGCTCTACATTTATTTCCCGACCAAAGTGTTGATCAAATAAGTTCAATGCAACCATGACCATAGAAAGGTGGCAGGCTTTTTCGCATGCCTATCTGATTTTCATCATTGCAAACATCAAAAGCGCGGTTTCTACAAGCCTTTTTTCCTAAAAATGTTCGCATATTTGAAATAATCATCAATTCTATTTTTATCAGTTGCGCTAGCTACCAATTATGCCAAATTTACCAGTATTGATACGTTTTTAAAGTCCCTGCTCATAATCAGAGCATGGGCGCAGATTGAGTAGATAATTAAACTGGAATAATTATTTAAGGGTTATTATTTTGCGCAAATTGGAATTGATTAATTATTTGGCCCTAGGTTTGCGATACAATGTTTCCACATCCACTGTCTTCCTTTTTATTCTGAACAAATCGGCTTCCTGTTTCGGAATTACCTGATCTGCCTATTGCCTAACGCAGTTATTGATCCAATAGTTTTCTTTCTTTAACAAAATATTTCGGCTGCCTTTCTCGCCAGCCGAACAAACTATTAAAGCAAGCGCGATATTTACTCCGGCCGTATTATTTATACTCCAAACTGATCTATCAGAAGATATTCGCGTGTCAAATGTGTATGTGTGTGTGCATTGCCGTAACTGTTATGTTCATCTAACCAAGTGAGACTGAAGTGGCTGAATAAGAATTTAACCATTTGCATGCGTTAGACTATTTTTTTACACTCCATGTAAAATGACGTAACTGAGATTGTCCTCACACTTCGGAAGCCTTTTGAAACAGTAAGCTCATCTCATCAAGGATTTAACAATTCTAAATCAAGTGGTAAATTTAATTATGACAGCTTCATTTCTACTTCCTGGTTGTTATCTTAACAATAGCTAACTTTTCACTAGGTAAATGTGTGCCATGTATGCGAGTGTGTGTAATTGTCACTCGCATACAGGTGAAAATAAATCGGTCTAATGACATCTAATGACGTTTAATGAGATAAGCATACGCCATGCATTTGTTTTTGTGTGTGTTTCATTAGGATGCAATCGATTACACATAATTAACTGCACGTGTGTGTCCATGTAAGTGAAACTAAATGATTAATGAAAATACATCATTGCACACGTGAGATCTATTTACGACATTCCCTTTGCACAGCTTATTTGTTTACGAGTGACCTCCAGATAAGGAAGGGGGAAGGCTAACGTGAGTTCAACAGTCGTAAATTCATTTTTACAATAATTACTAAAGAGTTAGCTTAATATACCGTTTCATTGAGATAATAAGTGTAAGCACACGAGGGACAGAAAAGAAATTTGAAAAATTCTTACTGAAAGAGAGATTATAGTAATGGTGTATTAAAATGTGATCAACTCCATAAGGAAACCAAGGTAAATAAAATAAGACAGCAAGTAATAATAGCTGAAATTATGAGATAATCCTAAAACAAGCTAAGAGATTATAAAATTCAAGTTTGCGAGCTTGAAGTAAACACCAACCCCATTGTATTTAACCAGTCGTCGAAGAACATCGCAAAACTACCGCCAGTCACACGCATAGACGCGTTTCGACCTTTCATGATCATCATCAGAGTACGACGGCAAATTGACTAGCGAGGATCAAACCGAATTGCATATATATGGAAAGCAAAATAAGATATGCGGCTCTCACTTCAAGAGATTAAACGAAAATAGGTTACGCAGGCGGTGATACCAATTACTTTAATCAAGTTTGCGATCTTTTTATAAACACCTGACCTATCATGTGCATACTTTTGTCAGCATAAACTACGAATTGTATAGTATGAAAAATGTAATACATCCAGTTGACCGGTTTCATCCATATTGGGAATTCATCACGTACCGTCCAGACTTTACCGCGGACAAGCCTGGAACTTGGGTATATCCGCTTTTGAATCCGGTTCTCTAACCACTGAGCTACACTGTAGTGTGTATGGTGGAGAGTTAATGTAATAATTACATATTAAGAGGGTCTTCTAGTTTTAGACAGTAAATCGAGTTGAACATTGGGGTCCATTGAGTCACTTTTAACCTTTGAAGTCTAGAAAGACGGTTATTGTGGGTCGGCAACATACATGTCGCTGTTGAAGAAATTGCCTTAGGCTCAAAATATTATCTGTACAACCTCGTCCTGACCGGAATCCGGCTGGTTCTTCTCTAGCATGTGATTCATGTGAAGCGCTGAGACGAAATAGGATAACTGAAGCAAATAGCCTAAACACGATTGCAGTCAAATTTATACTACAATGGTTAGCACAGGTGATACGATTCGTTTTTTTTGAAGATAAGAATGATGGTCGATTAGTTCCAAATAAGTGGCACGATCTCCTCATTCTATATTGTACGCAAAAAAGTTAGTCAACGCTCCAGAAATTAGATCGCAACAATTGTTAAATAAACTCGAAGCAAATCATCGGGGCTTGTAGCTTTGCGACGCTTAAGATGTAAGATTGCATTCCGTGTTTCCAACTCTGATGACTTTTCATGATTGGCGTTCTAAAGTGTCTATACTTGCATATTGTCGGGGATCGGAAAAATTGTAGGTGCCTAAAAAGTGATCTTTAAAGTGTTCGATACACATATCAGGATGACCCATTTTATCGGTTATTAGATGATGGTTGCAATCATCTATTGTTTAAGTATTTTTTATTTTCTCTGACCTGCTGCGCGGGTAAGTTGGAACAAACAGATGCTATTACCTGTTACGAACGATTAGTCCATCTCAGTTTTTTTGGTCTACAATGGTCAAAGGTCAACATCAGGAATGCACTTTTGTTGGCATCTTATAACTCTACCCTTATTATTCTAAGCCGAGCTAGCAGGAATTTGGCGCCTTGTTTCGAGAACCTCCGTTGTCCTTACTGAGACGCAATAACTATTTCTACGGAGCTCGTAATACCACATAGAGTAGTACCTGCATTGTACCTAGCGGAACCTATCCTCGTCCAAAGCAAATTTGAATTCTCCGGGCGCTGGAGGACACCATATGGCTCAACGCCTTAAAATAAGTCCAAAGTCGGTGTTATTCAAGCACTATCTGTGCTCCACTCACCTATTCAACAGTAATTGCGTAATAGACGTAAAGTCTATAATCCATCTATAATCAAATTCGGCTTCGTTTAAGCCCTCAATTTGAGCATTAATGTCATCCATATCTAAAGGTATATCTGAACGTCTTGCTCCAATTAGTAGAAAGCTTAGGTCAGGGTAGAAATCGTCGTTACTGTCGACTCTGCTGCAATCTGTGGGAGCATATGCAGATACAACTTAAAGGCAATGTTGATTAAGGTTTCTGGCATTGATTTTGGTATGTTGGCTCTCCGCGATTTGCATCCGCGGGTCTCAGCTTTGCACACTAGCAATTTCAAAATATCCGTTTGATCGCCATTCCGAGGTAGGCATCAATTTTGTCTTCTATTTGGCTGGGTGCGAATTCATTCCTTTCTTCCGAAGGCTTCAACATCGCACATACTAGCCACTGGAAACGTGGTACGATCTAATCTTCGTTGACTGGCAGTGCAAAGCGACAAGCCGCGAACGAAAATCGCGGGGAATCAACATATGAACCTCGGACTGCGCACCAATCATTCAAATCGTAGTGATTTTAGTAGACATCTTTAATCATACCGCATAGAGTCAGCTGTTCACTGGGATCCAATCAATTAAACAAGATTTAGCTCGTGAGCTAAAAGCTGTACAGACTCTTTATTCTCCAGGCTTGAGGAAATTCTGTGGAACCAGTGGTTATAATTCAATAACACAGTCCTTTAATATTCGAAGGATCTTTTATTCTAGTTTCCGATACGCATCGTATGTCATCTAATATTGTATTCAATGTACATGCTAGAGCTTTGTATTGCCCAATTTTTTTCAATGTTGGCATGTTTAATTCGATGACATAAAGGCGTTTCCAAATAATTAAATTAATACGCAACTCTTTTTTGGATAATAACGTGACCTTTGTTAAGGCTAAACAATTATTCCTTGCAGGTTAATATTTTTTATAAAACGTATTTCATTTATCAATTTCAACTGTCTTCTGCAGTCCACAAATCCAACGAATGCAGCTTAGAAATTTTGTTTAAGCTGCTTCATTTTTACTCAGGACAGGTCAGATCTCGTGATAGGCGTGCGTCGCGTATTTCCATGTGTCTGTAACTGTTAATCACTCAATTGAATAGAATTACATGCACCTTTACATCCACCTAGGTGAGGCCACTGTGACTGAATGTTAATTTGCCCCTTGCACGTGTTAAACGAAACTTTTTATTCTTACCATGTGAAATGATGCAATTAAGGGTGACGCCATTGGTTAGGAAGGGGATAAATTACCACAAAAATACCCTAAGTAAAATTATGTGAGGATAAACTATCTAAGAGTTAGTTTATGAATAATAAGCTTAATTAAATTATTAAGTTAATACAAATGATGTTCAGACAAGCAAATACCCGCTGTAATTATAGGACTAACACAACGGATTATTAATAAGAAGCGATAGGGTAACAAGATACAAAGTATGTAACAATGATAGCAAATAATCCAAAACTTGATTAAAAAAAAGTAAATTTATAGTCCCATATAGGCTAATATTAAGCCATTATTCCAAATAGTTTATCTGAAACTAGTTTCCGATTCTGATTTGTGCAATCGTCGCTTCTCATCATTACTTTTGTACTGCTTTCCAAATGGTGCCTAGTAATTTTTCGACTGCTGTTTCATTCGAAATTGCATAGCATGACTTAATTAGAATCCTGATCATTTCACTACCACTTTCCCATATAGTTTGGTGTCTGTTCAGCAATGACAGTTTTGAGGTGGTTAGTAGGAACTTTGGGTCTAAATGGATGCCTAATATAAACTCCACCTAAAGGAAAACAGATTAACCGAGTTATATTAGTTAGAATATGATTGAGTTTTGTGTGTAGTGTAGTGTGCGGCAGGGTGGCTCAATGGTTAGAGCACCAGATTACGAAGCAGACGTGCCGAGGTTCGAGCCCTGTCCGCGACAAACTCTGGCCAGTACGTGATGAGTTCCTAATAAGGACGAAACCGGTCTACTGGATGAATTGCCTTTCCTACACTATACAACTCTTAGTTTATACTGACAGGCAGACAAACGAAAAACATTCACACAGACACACATACACGAAGAGGCGAACTGTACAGGTAGGCTGTGCTTATACACCACGCTAATGAGCATTTTTTCACATACGCAAAATCCAGCGAAACGACAACAAATAAAGTAGGCAAACGGTTTCTTATATTGAAAGTTTCAATTGCTTAGACCGACCTTTTTCTGTGACTTGAGATGGTCTTGGAATCGTTGTTGACGTTGTTGCGCTTGGACTTGCGACTGCAATTGTTGCACGCGTTCTTGACACCTTTTCTCTTCCAAAAAAACGATATTGCATAGAATACGAATCGTTTCCTGCACGCGCACAATACACGTTCGCAGATTAAAGATTTCCTCAGCTAGGTTAGCCAAGTTGTTGCGAGCCGCGGATGAACTCCGATGAGAATAACCTCCGGCAAAACTATCAGCGGCGCAGTTGGATGAACCGGTGGAAAGTTCTGAATCCTGTGAAGATCTGTGCGATTCTATAAGCGTATAAATATGAATCACAACTTTCAGGTGAATTAGCTCTACCAAGTGAGTAACAAAACTAGTGAGTATAACGGTTTTTTCTCTAAGGTGCAAGATTTTGATCTTCAAGCGGCGTGAAACAGTTTTAGCGCAACTTATTAGTTTGATCAGCAATTTAGAAGGCAAACCACACAAACGGGAATACTAAAGAGGTATTAAAAGCCAAAAATTGGCAAATATGTTGCAAAGCCATCATTTACACTTTACTACCTGCTTCACTGGGTGCTAAAATAGTTATTGTTTGAAGGGTTGCGTGGTGCGGACGTCACATTGATGATTACCACGATTGAAGATCGTGGGTTGTCGCTTTGCACTATCAGTTTCGCAAAGATCCGATTGAACCTCATTTCCAAGTACGCATCGAGTTCGTCTTTGTGGTGGCCTGGAGCTGATTTGTCCCCTTTCGCCGAAGGCTACAACATCGTTCATACTAACCACTGTAAATGAGGTTCGATCTAGTCCTCGTTGACTGGCTATGTTTAGGAACGATATTTCTAGTACCATCCTCAGGCCTCTAATCACACAAACATACATACACACACACACACAAACACCGTACAATGCTCATAATAGCGGATAGTTGAAATCTGTTAAGGTGAGCAATGAAATTACCTGATCTGTGATGTGAGCATTGTACTCTCTGTCTCTCTGTTTCTCTGTTTCTCTGTTTCTCTCTCTCTCTATATATATATATATATATATTTATATTTATATATATATATATATATATATATATATATATATATATATATATATATAGTACGATATTCACAATAACAGATTTCAGCTATCCGCTATTGTTTGCATTTTATGGTGTGTGTGTGTGTGTGTGTGTGTATACGTATGTTTGTGTGATTAGAGGCCTGAGGATGGTACTGGAAATATCGTACCTAAACGTAGCCAGTCAACGAAGATTAGATCGAACCTCATTTACAGTGGTTAGTATGAACCATGTTGTAGCCTCTGGAGAAAGAGGGCGAATCAGCTCCAGGCCGCCACAAAGACGAACTAGATGCGTACTTGGAAGTGAGGTTCAATCGGATCTTTGCGAAACTGATAGTGCAAAGCGACAACCCACGATCATCAATCGCGGTAATCATCATTGCTAAAAAAGTTGTTAGTGGAAGATAATTTCTTCCATTTTGGATAATCTTGCAATGCGGAACTAGCGTTGAAGCGCAACTGAAAGCCTACTGTTTGATTTACAATGAAGACTGTCTTCTGCGGCGCAGCAAAATCTCAAATAAAAAGCGAATTTCCCTCAAAATAAAGTTCTTCTAACATTTAATATATTCCAAAAGCAAACTGTTTTTACACCTGACAACATGATATGACTGTCGTCAGTTACGCATTAAAGTGGATTCGAGCTGGCCGACGAGAATCATGCCCTAAAGTACAAATGAGTGCGCTTAAACAGCACTACTTTCAGCAGTCGTGTTCTGGTAGTCTCGTGTATGCCGAACACTGAAGAACGTCATCCGATGAATTTTTATGCAGTCACGAACATTGCTTCTGCATTAACCATCAATAGGAGAATCCTTCAGCTGATTAAATTTGTTTCTATGTGAATGGGTTGTAATCCTCATTGCAAGCCCTGTAGAAGTGATGCTAGGCGTAACACTCACAATGTGGTCTATTCATTGGTAAACTACTAAGAATATCTGTAGTTGTTGCAGTGCGTCTGTGGATAGCTTTCCCTCAAACAATATGCATGCGGTGCATTCCCCATTGGCCAGCGAAGAAATTCTGGTTCGGACGCCCCTCAAATGAATATCCTTATCAAAATCACGACTCCTAGGCAATTGGAGTTCTGCTATCTCTTTGCTAAATAGTACCAGTTTCTGCTCGAATCTCTCCATAATTAATCCCGTTGAGACATTGGAAGAAATTCTCTATAAAATTGTAACAATCTTTTTCTTCATAAACTAAGAATAATTCTAAAGTAAAAATGTCTGTTTAAATAAATAACAACCTATATTAAAAATAATAATAAAATGATAATAAAAATAACAACATTAATTATTTTTTTAAATAATAGATAATACAAATAATAATAATAAATGATTATATATATATATACAAGGAATAGAAAACTGCGAAACTAGATTAATTGAAGTTACCTGATCTGCATTTTGAATAACGCAGTTTTGATTCCAGTTTTTTTGTTACTTCAAAATGTTTCGACATCCGCCAAAGGAAGTCGAAATATTTTTAAGAATCAAAACAACTGGAATGAAATCTGCGCTAGTCTAAGCACCAGCGTATTGTCTGAGGCAAATGCAGAATTTCGAATTAATTATTTGTCACAGTTAATGCACTAACTTTTAATACACCCTTGCTTTTACGTCCGAGTAGGCAAAAACAAACTCACATAAAATTCTTCCTGATATTTCTAGCGAACCGTCGGTCGCCATCATCGAACTCGGTGGTCCATATTTCACGAGCACTAGAAATTCTACGCCACCCGGAAAAATAATCATCTTAAATTCTAAAGTGCATTTGTTTTACGTTGTTGGTAAATCGCCTACTTACTGTTAAACTGAAGCCTGTCTGAGCACATCTGATGGTTTGTATGCGAAAATTGCATGGTTGCTTGGTGAGAATTCAAATTGGGAATCAGCCATTATGCTAGATATTTATTAGTGTAGGAATATTACTTGCTTATTATTAGAATCTGGCCAGTGTATGCGCATTTCACTTTGCTTTCATGCTAGATGTTTATTTGAAGGTGCCAACGTTGTTGCTCTACTTGACAGTTTTGCAAGCTACAATTTTAATAAATTTATACGAGTTTTGGCGATAACGAAGCTTTAGTATGTATACATGCGGCAGGATGGCTCAGTGGTTAGAGCACCAGATTCCGAAGCAGACGTGCCCTGGTTCGAGTCTTGTTCGCGACAAATTCCGGCCAGTACGTGATGAGTTCCCAATAAGGACGAAACTGGTCTGCTGGATGAATTGCCTTTTCTACACTACAAAATTCTTAGTTTATACTGCCCTATGTAAGTAATTAATGAGTCAGGTGCTTATATCAAGATCGCAACCTTGATTTTATTAATTTTTATCACCGCCTGCGCAACAAAATATATTTTATCTCATATGCCATATTTTAACTAATTGAAATGTAAGTCGCTTCAAGAGCACAGTTGGTAAACGTAAATAAATTTGAAAAACTTTGACGAGATGCTGGCAATCTCTTTTAACCTACCAGGTAAGCTGATACCGGACACTCCGCTCAAACTGCTGCCCGCCGCATTTAGAGACGAGTTTGCATTTTCTTTGTGAGCAGCATTGGCTGTCGCCGCTACGGCCTTCGTTTCGGCAATTACGTCTTTAAGGGCCTCACACGTGACATTGCCGGCTCGCTCAACGTCGGCTCGAAATGTTGCAGTGTACTCAGCAATTTTCGGTTCACTGCCGGACTCTAAAACGTGAACATAATCCAAGAAGTGTTCTTCATTGGTGGTACAGACAGCAGGTGGAACACCTTCATAAAGTTAAAATTAGCTAGAAAAATATTCTGGGGTATGTGTTCTTATTGAGCAACAGTTTATGCGAATTGGATGCTGAAAAATTCAATTGAAACCTGAAATTAATAGGAAGGCAATGGGGGGAAAGGTTTTGCGTGTACGTTTGTGTGTGTGTGCATGGTCATATTTGATCTAATTTGTTACTAGTTGCGCAACACCTAATATAGAATTGGATATGTATATTAGTTCTGCGCAACAAACAGTAAGTAAAGGCCAATTTGCGTTTGGAGCAACCATTGTACTCATGTATATGAAGTGTGCTACTCCACGAAATCATAGAAACTACCGCAGAATTTTTTTGCTTATTCTCAGCAGAGGCTGCATGTTGCATAGGAATGAAAATACAGACTGGCTACATCCGTAATGGTCACTCCACGGTAGTAAACAGAATTACGTTGGGAATCACACGATTTATCCATTTCACAGTCGAAGTCGCGCATTGTATGCGATCTAAAGATTGTTGCCAATTTATGCTTATATGCTTTTTTCCTAGCTGTGGATTCGTTTTAGCTAGTCCGCTGCGATCCATCATTGGTTGACAGAGGTAATGCCGCTCCAGGTAAGTGTCGGTGCCTTCAGGAATAATGACTGGATTTGTTTGCACATGCTGTCGGTGCAGACTACAAATTGCATCGGCTGGCAAACGTAATTGATTTTCCCTATCAAAATCGCCTTTATTCGGCACTAATCAGTAGATTTTGTACATACCAAATGCATCTTTATGTATTAAATTTGGTATAATGGCATGATTGACTTTTCTTAAATTTTCTGTATGAATGAAACATTTCAGTGCGCATTAAGGATGAAGCCAGTTTAGTGGATGATAAATAGTTATTTCTTGTTTAACATCGCTAAGAATTCGATGTTCAAATCGTCGTCTAATACTCTAATCCTTACCCTAAACCTGGCGACAATGTAAAACAATTACTCAGCACTCCAGCAGCGAATGGCTTAAATTTTGTGCTTGCTAGTGATTTTGTCTGAAGATGTTATTATCTCAACATCGCAGCCATATCTATTGCGCCAGACGGAGAATTTCTTCAACGGGGCTGTGAGTGAGAGAGCGGATGTTTGGCGTAAACATTTTGTCTGTTTACAAAACATGACCTGCCTTCGGATATGATAGGACTGCTCAGTGAAAACATTCACCATTTAAAGAATGTTTCCATTAACATGTGTCACGCTTATGTCCCAAAAATAAACTACTAAGCGAAACACTCAAATCACGATCTTCCTCGGTCATAGCTGAGAGCTTCAAGATACCGCCCTCTGCAAACAAGGTTACTTACTCTGGATGGCGTAATTTTAAGAGAAGACGATTGATAATTTGAGGCATTAGGGTGCACGTTCTTCGTCTGATCGGGGATTTTTAATTCGTTTTTGCTTTAAGAGGCTACTATCCACAACCCTCTAGCTTTATGCGGCCCACCTTAGCTTAACCCTCAACTTCGCGACATTCGCCGTCGTGTAGCAGAGATCATCGTTTCACCTATGCTCGTGCCCAAGAATGCACAGACGACCCACTATCATCTCATACCGTGTCTGCTATTTGTGGCTACTAAACTCTCTTACAATGTAAATAAGACAACGCGCTTAGTCTGTGCTGCGAGAAAACGTGGCAGCCCAATGACCAACGTTACAGTTGGTGAAACAGCGTTTATTTCTTTGTGCAGAATCCCTAACCTCTCATAAATGTCGCTCCGTCATTCCACCGGTTTGCGTTTTGCGTAACTCCGTCCAAATTTTTAAAACCATCAATTCCACACCCCTCCAACTGCCCGACAATAGGTGGATTAAGAAAGTTCGGATTTATGACGAAAAATCGCTCCTCATCAACATATGATCCATTACTATCGTCAGCTGACAATCACGAAACCAGCTGCCGCTATAAGATCACCGCTCGCATTAACTCTCAGGTCTAATCGTTTCTCGTCGGGGTTACTTTCAGAATTTACCATTAGCTGCAGGTTACTTACATCAAAGTTCGGTTAACTATTTTCATTTTGTTCCTCGAATTAAATAGATATTTAAACGAAACTTGTTGTGCGACAGGAACTAGATTTCTTACCTGGCTCTTTTTGTACCCAACAAGATTTTTGCATATACTCTCTTCAATTTAAATCCGAATATTTCGGCTTCCGTTTTCGGAAGCCTTTTTCAACAAAAAGCTTATCCCACACACAATTTGACAATTTTTAAGTCAAGTCAAGTCAATGTAAATTTGTCTTTTGCGTATGCTTTCTGTTGAAAAAGCATCCGAAACCGGAAACCGACACATGCGGAGTAATTCTTTAAATCAAGTTTGCAGGCTTGAAGTAAACACCAATCCCATTGTATTTAAACAGTCGTCGAACAACATAATAAAACTATGTTGTTCGACGACTGGTTAAATACAATGGGATTTGTGTTTACTTCAAACTCGCAAACTTGATTTAAACAATTGTTACCACCACCCGCGCAATCAATTATTGTTTAATTATATGCGGTGTAAAATTGAAGACAGTGGATGCAATCACCTTGTTGGGTACAAAATGGATAGATGTTTGTCTACTAATTGAAACTTCGTTGTCCCATAAAGTGCACTTTGGCGATATTTTTTTAATTAATTGGTAATTCGTTTCCCGACACGACAGAGCATATGGCTGTGTAAGGCGTGTTAGTTACCTATGTTCGATCCTGTCATGTCAAAGCGCCTCGCTATCTCAAACTCGTTGGGACTTGCGTTATTTCCCTTGTATTTGATGATATTTAATCACATTTAATCTATCGCGTTAGTCTATCGGCCACCGAATGTTTCAATAATTGATGAAACGCGTAGGAATCAAGTTTTGTTTGCCATTTTTAATCATCATTCTGATCATTACATCATATTATGCAACTTCAGTCTCTCCAGGGCAGACTGGTGCAATTTAGCATAAGAAAACCATACGCTGCTACGACTCTTTGCTTATAATTTTCTGACTAAATGAGTGCAGATTTCTACACGTGGCAACAACCCACCTGATTGTGTCCTATCCTATAAATAAGGCATCGATGTCCAGCGACGAGAAATTCTAATCTCTACGCGTTTCCTGCCTCATTGGAAATCCTAATTTGGACCCAGAAATTTCGTTCGCTTCCACGCGTTTAGCTAAAATTATGATGCAATAGCCTGTTTTGAAATAATCACCTTAGGCAAAATAACTTCCTACTTTCTCCAGGTGAAGGATGCGCTCCCAATTTGCCTAGCCTCTGCCACCTTCATGCAGAACATAAGGATTTAAAAAAAAGCCGAGCCCACCATTTAAGGTGCACGATTACCTGGCCTGGAATTTAAGACTGCGCATTTAATCACAAGCCCGTGCACATCTTCTTCGACGTGTTGACGGTTTATTCAATTAGTGATAAAAGAGCCAGTGCTCTGCATCGAAAGGCGCATCCAAAATAGCTCCAGATACTCGCCGGAAATTCGCAATTGTTCCAACTGTTCCACAACAACAGCTTTGCAAACGACCATCCGAGTTTACTTATAAATTGCTAATTCACATTTATTAGATCGATTAAGGCAATGGACGATGGTGACATAAAGAGTCTGCAATGATTTCACGTATCATCGGCCTTGGTCGTTCAGATATGTGCAAAAGTGTTGATTATGTGGTTGTATTAATCGGTAGTTCGATCCCCTCCGGCTACCCCGCAGTTATTGTTACCCAGCCGATAAACTTACTGCAAGCTCATCTAAACGAAGTTGCTCATAAACTCAATACAGATAAAACTCGTTTTCAGAAACATGGATTCGACTCCATCACATCTTCACCGCCTGCGAACCCTTCCGTAGACATGGAGATGGTGTACTGGGTCTAGCCCTTAGACAGCAAATATGCTACATCTTAACAAAGTCATCATCAAAACTCCTTAATTGGGCTCGTTTAATTTGCTTCAAAACACAAAACTCTATTCCGAGAGCTATTTTATGCAAAGATTATGTCCTGCCCAACACATTCCATGCCAGCTAGTTCTATTGCCCGTCACTTTGTCTTCTCCTATTGCCATAAATAAGACCAAATCTCGAATTTTCAAGCTTGTCCAGAAGTCTCGAGAAAGCCTCCTCCTTGCCAATCTCCTATCTTCATGGTACCGTAGCCATATAAGCTTTATCTCCTATTTTCCTTAAGGTCTGAATTTGTCTCTGATACAGAATTTCTTTCGCCCTCATCACTCATACGTCACGCAAAATCGTAAGTCATCAATTCAATTCAACCATACTCACAACACCCTGACTAAGATCTAAATATTTTTCGTACGTGTTTTGAGCTCACAATCCACGGAGTTACCTATCCTATCTCACTATGAGCTTAATCAAGAAGCCAATTTGCACTTAATGAATAGATTTCTAAGAGACAACAATGACTGGAAGCGTAGCTGTTTTCTTTGCACCCGTAATTCACACTGTCGCTAATGGGGACACCTTCAGCTACTTAACCGTCATATTTGTAAGTAAAATCGATAACCAGCTTGATTCTAGCCTGTGTGCTAGACTGGCCGTCGTTGAAGTATAGTGATGGTGCTGCCAGTTCCTTTTGCACACAATATTTTTATCTTTAGCCATACTTCTAATACTATCTATTCCTGCATCCATTTCAGCTTCTTTAGGGGAATTCGCATAATACAGTGAGGTTGACACACTCGCCGTTCACTGTCTTGTTCGATGTTGGAAGCGTTTATATCCTCTCCGTTTTTCATGATTCCAAGCCGATGCTGCTTGCCTCACCCGAGAGTTTCACCGGATGGTTGTTTTTCGTTTTCAATTCATAACTCATTAGCTCTACTTCCTGCAGTGTCAATCGGCATCCATCTACCTTTTGATAAATCATATTCTAGTCGATTTTAGCCCAGTCAAAGCTGACTTTGGTGAATATCATGAGGCAGTTACAAAACACTACCGGCAGTACTTATTTTTGCACCTGTAATTTGATTTATATTCAAATTCTACGAATTTGAGGTGAAACTGATATTATTGACCGAAGAGCTAGCAGAACTCATCCTGCATAGGAGTCGTCACGCTGATGAGAATATTCGTTTGTGGAACGCTGGAATCAGAAACTTTTCCCTTACCAATGGGAACAACAGTCAAATACTATTCAAAATATGTATTTACAATCCTTAATTTATAATAAAATGTTTTTCAAATTAGACGAAATAAATTATATTTACCGTTTTTTTGTTCATTTTCATCAAAATATTATTACGGCTCAACCTCCAAAATCTTTTATTTGTATGCTAAGTGAGCGTGGATTTCCAACTAAACAAATGGAATAACTTTAGTATGAATTTTGTTTTCCATATGTGCGTACTTCTCGTAGATGAAGAGTTAGCAATTATAACTGTTTGTAGATAATACGGATTGCTGCCATGCCTACTATTCGATTATATTGTCCAGGGAACAAAGGAGTTACCTTAACTGTGATCTATATTTTGTCTGTTCCAGATGTGAGTGCATGCATACTTCCGGTGCAATTGTTTTATTCTGGTTTGACAATGCTGTCCAGTTTCACTTGTGTATGCAAATATTGGTGAAACGGTTTGCACATGACAGAATTCCTGTTGATTTGTCCTTAGGTGGAGTTATATATTTATTCGTCATTTCGTCTAAACACTGAATAACAACCTGTAATCTTTCAAATGTTTACTTTATAAAATATGTCCGCAAAAGAAGAATATTGGTATTATAGACTGAATTGCTTTGGTCGGCATGTTAATCAACATGAATCTTGTTCTGAAAACGTCTCGTTATTTTTTGCTATACTAATTTATGTGTAAACATTTTCTGAAGTGAAATATTTTATTGTAAAAACTTTAAAACAAGGCTTGGATATAGATTTTGTCCAAATTGCTCATGTCGCATTTTATGAAATAAAATACTTATCCAAGTCATATTATTTATTGTACCCTTCCTATGTGCAAAAAAAATAAGAAATTTTATCAAATACAAGAAACATTTCTTTCTCATTATCTCCTCAAGTATCTACTAATGAACATCTCTTTATGTATAAATTGGAAAGCAAAACAAGACAGAAATATGTGAACATCAAGAGTGTGTGAAAAAAATGGAAACGAATCAATTAAAAGGGGATGCAGCTTCCCAAATGGCACAAAAGAAAATGTTACGTCTGGAGAACATACGTGCGATGTTTCGACGATGTGTTGCGCAATTACAGACGTGTATTCACCATTTGATTTAAAACAAGCGTTTAAGTTACAATGTTCTCTCACTCGAGAGAGCATGTACAAATTTACCATTACTGATGTGAAGTTTTCTTACTTGATTTCCCAATTTTCCGTGTAGAAATGTTATTCTATGGCTAATCAAATCATCACACCATTTGATTTTCATTCGTGTGTGTCTAAAGCATTCTTGTTGTCTATTTCTATATTTAAACATACCGATGACGTCTGTCTTCTGTTAATTTAAGCCCCTGGGGATTTCTCCTCGATCTCAATCATCAGCTTATGAGTCTAGGTAAGCCATCAGTATATAGAATAACTATTAGAAGAATATCAATTATAAAAATGTCATTTACCACTAGTATCTGGAACCCGCTGGTGAGACTGTCCATTTGATAATTCTGCACTATCTTTAGTTTGTGCCAGTTCAGAGCAGAGCCCAGCTGCTAACTGAATCAGTTGACTGGCACAGCGCAGAAGAAATTTAGAATGAGTGACCACCATATTAGGAGATGGGAATCCTATCAATTGACCAGTAATTGTAGTGGAACTGGCAGGTACTGTCCCGTCCAGTCCAGACGATCCCGTTTCTGAACACTGGGTCTGACCATCATTGAGCGCAGGTGACAGACAAATTATGAATTCTTTGATGGTTTCGTGGACGAGACTAGCGTGTGACCGAAACTGAGCAGCGTAAACAGCAACAATACTTAGCACTTGTCTGGACATGTCAAGAAGTGCTTCACAATGCAACAAGAAGGTCATTGAAGATGACTCATCATTTTTAGACTTCATTCCTTCAATGCTCTGAACACCCAACTCATAATTTTGATCTTCATTAGGTGAAACCACACGGCGTTCTGAACAGGTGAATGGTGCCTCTATTTCATCAAAAGTAGGTACACAGTCCTCGACAGTGGAAGACGAGAAAAGATTCCGCGGAGACTGATTGCCATCATGCCATAAACCTGTGCGTTGGTGCTCACTAACTGTGCGATCGGAACTACGAAAACTTCTACCTCGTTCTAGTCCGCTAGAAATTGATCTTTCTGTTGGCGTTCCACTGTTTGATAGTTAAGAATTTCAAATAAAAATCCATGAATAATTTATATTCATATATATATATATATATATATATATATATATATATATATATATATGTGTGTGTGTGTGTGTGTGGTGTACATACATCTCTATATTTTAGTGTTAGATTACAGTTTATTCGTGGTCATTTTGGTTAAGTTAAGAACTGTGTTCATTTCGGTCAATCAATTTATTTATCTCGATCAAGGCTTTTTGTTTTTTTGTGCACAAAATCAGTCCAGAGACGTTTTTCGTTATAGCGGAATGCTCTCATTTGTCTGTTGTCAGTTTCTACTTTATGGCGTTGGCCAATTACAGCTACAGACAATTAATGACTTGTAATACAGTTTGCGTACATGACACAGTTAACTGAAACTGGATAACACACACAAGCATTTGCTGTGCAATATTTAAAGTGGGTTTCATCACACGATAAATTTAAATTCACTATAGTTCACCTTTTTTAAATTTGCCCTTCCATATAATTAAAGTGTAGTTTCAATGTCACTGAAGTCATATTTGTGCATCAGTTTCATTTGGTCGTGTTACAAACAAGCACGTTTAATTAAAATAACATGTTACCATATTCAATATAAGTTATGTACTGCACATTTCGTGTTGTGATTTCTCAGGACTATTTTAAACAAGGTAATGATGTAGACTAGAGTAACATTATCAGGTAGCTTTCTGACTAGGCAATGCTTTTTAGAATTGCTGATAACCATCTGGCTAGAGAAGGTCTATTAATATATATATATATATATATATATAGTTTTCGCGAAAAGATTCGTTCCCAGTTAATTAAATCAAGGTTGCGTTCTTGATATAAACACCTGTTCCATTATGTACATACATTAGTTAGTGTGAACTAAGAATTATGTAATTTAGAAAGGAAATTAATCCAGTAGATTAAAAAAACAGGTATTGCACTGAAGCGCTTTCGTTTCATCTTAACAGTCGATATGATAGAGAAATAAAACACGAGTCAATTTGTTCATAAAATAAAAGAAATTGTTTGAAAAAAGTAGTACACAAAATAAAATATTGGTTCGTAATAGTCAAATAGACGATGCATAATTTCGGTTCAGACATTTCCAGTCAAGTTCTGTGTAGGCGAAACTGCTAGAGGTGAGAGCCGCATATCTGAATTTGATTTTTATATATATTCACTGCGGTTTGATCCTCGATAGTCAGTTTGCCGTCGTACTATGATGTTGATCAAGGAAGGTCGAAACGCGTCAGTGCGTTGCGGCTGGAGGTAGTTTTGTTATTTTGTTCGACGACTAGTTGAATACAATGGGATTGGTGTTTACTTCAAGCTCGCAAAGTTGATTAAAAGAATTGTTCCACCACACGCGCAATCAATTATTGTTAAAAAGCAGACAATTCATCATCTAATCCTTGATTTTGCCCTTTTCTCGATCCTCCTGTGTGGTTACCAGAAATTTCTGTTTATGGGAACTCGGATTGGTGTTAAATTTTTTAAATTTTATATGAAAAGTCCTTTTATGGGTTCTTCTTATAATAGAAACATTACATAAATATAATGAATATTCAATTACTATTGAGGACTAAATTGGGATCCGCGATTTTGTTCAAAATGGTAACATCAATAATAGGTTTACGCATTAGCTGAATTTCCAGGAAATCACCTCCAATTAATATAATCAAGGTTGCGGTCTTGATATAAGCACTTGGCCAATTAATTACTAACATATGTCAGTATAAACTAAGAATTTGTATATTGTAGAAAAGGCAATTCATCCAGCAGACCGGTTTCGTCCTTATTGGGAACTCATCACGAACTGGCCAGAATTTGCAGCAGACAAGGCTCGAACCTGGGCAAATTCTGGACAGTCCATGGTGAGTTCCCAATAAGGAAGAAACCGGTCTACCGGATGAATTGCCTTTTCTACACTATACAATTCTTAGTTTATTCTGACATATGTTAGTAATTAATGGGCCAAGTGCTTATATCAGTACCGAAATCTTGATTTTAATAATTGTTATCATCGCCCGCGCTACCAATGTTCGTTTAATTACCTCCAGCGTTTCATTTTATGAATTATTTTACATGTTCTGATTTTCTAATAAAGGATGAGTGCCTCTTTACTGGGAATCATTTTTGAATGTGTGGTGGGTCTGTAAAGTTCAAAGCTGATTATCACTCCTACGCAGGAATACTTGCACTAAATAAATCTATCCTTGACAAGAATGAAACAACGTTCAGCAGTATCGAGCAGAACCCAAAACAACTCTAACTCGTGGCGATGCTTTTGTGTGTATAAAAAATGTTCTGTTAAGATCTTTCCGAGATAGTTTCGAGAATTTCGTATGCGTACCTCTCTGATACACCAGCCAATTAGAGGCTCATCGGTAACAATAAACTGCTGGGAAAATTGAACAAACATCTTTTGTACTTTAATTATAGTAGAACCTAGAATCTGACATTAAACTGCGGCAGATTGGCACAGAATCCGAAACAGAAGTATTCAGGTTCAAGCTCTGTCTGCAGTAATTTCCAGACAGTACGTGAAAAGTTCTCAATAGGGACGAAATCAGTCTACTAGGTTAACTGCCTTAGTTGATATTGGCAAAATTATATATAAAATGGGATTGGTGTTTATATCAAGCTCACAAACTTGATTTAAATAATGAAATCTTTTGTTAGTGATATTTCCTGAATGCTGTTTTTGTCAAGCGAGACGAGGAAATGTACCACATATTTACGCCTTTGTAATGAAAATTTCTATTGAAATCTATATTGAATTTACAGTCCTGTGGATCTAGCACACTGCAGTAGTCCGTCAAACTCATGTATGTGGTGCATGATCTTGTGCCAATACGTTGGTTTGGTTTATGATCTATTTAGTGTAAAACTGTTGTTTTACTTTATAAATGGAAGTTGATTTCATAGGTGTATATAACGTAACAATAAATACACCAGAGTTTTGACTGAACTCACAACAAATAAATCTTACTGTAAATAAAGTATGCTGACGCGCTTCAGCCTTTTATGGTGTTTTGCAGTACAATACAGTAACCTAGCCTATGAGTATCAAACTGCAACAAATATATGATCTTTTAAACGCTGAAACCCCTCTGTACCACAGTAGTCTCACATATTTTGTACTTAGTTGAAATGTCGATGGCAAAACTTTTATAGAGTGTGGCACTCACCATACTTGAAGTTATGGTGCGCTGTGAAGCAACTATTCTAGTTTATTATAAATTTAAATTATCGTAGTTGTTGCACTGTTCTGAGCAGTTTTCATTATCATGCGTGTAGATTTGTCGAGAAATTGTAAATATAGTTAATTTAACCTAGCATTGCTACGTTCATCATAACTTACAAGTTGGCACAGATTTTGAATACGCTATTAACCGTGGGCGACGTTTCGAAACTTAGAAAATGCAACTCTACCGAGAAAATGAAACAGTGGCCTTGCAAAGGACCAGTCCTACATACTAAAAACACAATCATTAATTGCGTGGGTGGTAGTAACAATTTTTAAAATAAAGTTTGCAAGCTCGAAGAAAACACAAATTCCATTGTATTTAGCGAACTGTTGAACAACATAGAATAACTATCGCCAGTCGCACGCATTAACACGTTTTGACCTTCCATATTCATCGTCAGAGTACGACGGCGAACTGACTAGCGAGGATCAAACTGCAATTCATAGATATATAGAAAGAAACATTGTATGTGCTGCTTTCACCTGTCGTGGTCTCGCATATCTTTTACTTGATTGGAAATGCCAGCTGCACAATTACTATGCAGTCACGAATATTAAAGTTTTGCAGGTTTCTCCAAACACACTCTTAAATATATATATATATATATATATATATATATATATATATATATATTTTGGGTTTTCAATTGATTATGTTAGTGGTAACAAATCTGACTCGCGAGTCAGAATGATTGTAGAGCGATGTTTAGTATTCACGAAATATATATATATATATATATATATATATATATATGTAATAAAATTAAGCAAGTAATGATTGTGAGGGTGGTGGTAACACCAATCCAATTTCATTTAACGAGGCATCGAACAACTTAGCAAAACTACCGTCAGTAGCCTTTCTATGTTGTTCGACGGCTGGGATTGGTGTTTACTTCAACTTCGCAAAACTTGATTTAAAGAACACTAAAATTATGTTTTGCATCAAACAATCGTTGATTGTGGCAGTAATGATAACAATTACTGAAGTAGAATTTATTCACTTTAAGTGCATTAAAAAACCTGTATAGAGTTTGTTCTTGTAGTCTGGAAGCAGCAAAATTAGTAGCAAAAAAGTCTTTAAGCCAAAAAGGATGACGGGATTAGATTAATTTAAGTTGACCAAATCACGTGGTACACATCAAATTGATCAAAGCGCGATTAATCTTTGCGTTCAACCCTTTCGAGCTTATGATAAAATTCCGGTAAAATTTTACCGAATGAAGAATAATCTCAGATAAGCATAGATAATTTGTTACCTGCTGTTGTGTCTCATAATGGTGTGAACAGATGGTTGCGCCACTTTATTTGTACCGCTGTTATAAGCGAAAGTTTTTGTTGTTCGTGGTGAGGCGTCTTGAGGAGGTATCATCATTGAATTGTCAGTGGCAGGTCTAGTAGAGACTTGACGCACTTTTGCGGGTGGTATACTCAGTTGTGTTGTGTGCAAATTTGAAATGTGCTCAGCTCCTGTAAACATGATTATCGCACAATGAAATCGAGATATTGTAATATGAAATAAACATTTAATGAGGCATTATTTTGTGATTGTATATATATATATATATATATATATATATATATATATATATATATATGGATAGGAAAATTAATTGAAAAATAAATTGAGAAAAAAATTAATAGAAAATTTATTTCTCATTAGGAAGAAAAAACAAATTAATAATAAAATGGATAATGACCATCCGTTTCGGGACTAGTAAACTTCAGTTTACAATCTTTCATCTATATGCAACCCAAAACTAGTATCCAGGCCAGACCTAACAGGCCCTCGACTAGAATCAACAAACATTCAATCGGATTGCGAACAAGCTGAAGAAGAAAAAACAACTGCACATACGGAGACAGAAATCCACACTGCAGTCCGCTCACCCTGCGCTGTTACCAAGTGGCCAGAACATAATTGAGGACCAAGGCGACACAAAAGACAACACTCGGGGAAATAACATTCGTACACGTAACAGCCAACAATACGAAAAGTTGGTGAACTCTCAATCCGTCAATAAAAGAATGACCAGATCTCAGACATTACATTGCTATACAGCGCAACAGACCTTTACACACAAAAAGACACACACAAACAGACACATACGCATTTACACTTACCAATCAGCTCAAACAAGAAATAGATGTACAACCGTGTCAGACTAATTGCCACCCACATAATCAAATGAGAACCCAGGTTGTATATAAATGAAAGATTGTAAAGTGAAGTTTACTGGTCTCAAATTAAATGGCCATTATCCACATTGTTATTAATGTATTTTTTCTTCCTAATAAAAAAAATATGTTGTGTGATATTCTAAGGCAATGGCTAATATAAAGAAAATTTATTCTGATCACTTGAACTGATATCATCTGATTTATTTGGGTTTTTCACTTCTCAGTTGCGTACAATGGGTACTGTGGGTACAGTTTCAAAGAATACGATACATTAACGTGGAAAAGTTTTCTCAGGCTTCAGATGATCTAAATTCATAATACTCACCGAAAACCTACTTAGTTGTTGATTACAGTAATTAAACACATGGTCGTAGAATATGCATATTTTGTTAGTTTGATTGTTAGAAGTCAAATTTTGATGAAAAGTGTCGTTTCGTCTCAATAATTACACATTTGAAAATTGATAAAATTAAATTTAAATTAAATTTTAATCGTGGTCCTCTGCTATGCCAGTTGTTTAAATTCTTATTTAGCGTTACATGGTTCTAGCTTTAGCACTGCATTTGTCACTTGTACTATCGCGTGCGCGGATTTATCTTACATTGATTATTATATTAAATATTGCAATTTTTTATTAATTACTTGTTGGTACGGATTACAACATGTGATAGACTGATGGCCGACGCTTCGGAACGTGTTGTTTTGGAATTAGTTGGCATGTCCACATGATAAGTTACATTATTGAACAACACAACCGTTTCAAATCACATTCAAATATGCTAGCCATTATTAAATTTGGCCTTATTAATTCTTGTTGTATATTCGAATACTATGATAGAATATTACATTAACTGTGATTTTTATATTAACCATGAACAATATAGGCTGTATATATATATATATATATATATATGTTGCTATATATATATATATATCCACAGAACCCTTTCCGTGTAGAAAGAAAAAAACAAAATTTTATCAGATACAAGAGCCGTTTCCTTCCCTTTTTCTTCTAAAATATCTACGAATGAGCATCTTATCATATATAAATTGAAAGGCAAACCAAGATAAAATTACGTAAACATGGAGAGATTTGGAAATAAGGAAAACAACCAATCAATTGCGTGCGTCACCTCCAGTTCAAACTCAATGCCTGAACATGCTTATTCTGCTTGCATAAATCCGGCAGCAATTGGTTTATCCATATGGCTTCATATGTGATTAGCTCCCTTTTGTCTTTGAATTTAGTATTTATTTTGAATGCTACGTCTGGAGAACATACATGCAATGTTTCGACGATGTGTTGCGCAATTGCAGACGTGTATTCACAGGCGTTCAAGTTGAAAAGTTCTCGCATTCGAGTAATTAAGCGTCTGTTCGATCGGCCTACGCAAGTTGATCGATAACTTGCGCGTGTATATTGGTAAATAATATTGGATGTCGTCATTAACGGCTGTTTCTCTTTGATTGCTAGTAAAAGCAAGTGTTTACCTTAAATTAAATATGCGTGTTAATGCAGATTCAACTTTCTTTTGTGTTATTCGGGAAACAACATCCCCCTTAAATGGGATGTTTAGGTAGACTGCCCTTGATAATAATTGATTCAATAAATAGCCTAAGATAACCATAATACATTCAATCGCTTATTGCTTTATTATATTCGTTGTCTTTAGAATCTGGACTAACCAACCTGTCAGTTTTTGAAAAGCAGCCACGAACTATTGATAATTTATACATACATACACACACACATTTATATATAAATATAGATATATATATATATATATATATATATATATATATACAAAAGTGATGTCTGAGATCTGGTAATTATTGTATTGATGGTTTGAGACTAACTACATCGAATTCGAACAATTGAATAGATGGTTAATTTAGCTATGAATACAATATATATATATATATATATATATATATATATATATATATATATATATATATATATATATATAAAGTAGTACACTGGGTGTATAGGATACATATATTTTATTGGCTACAACCCTATTTTCCTATCACTATTAATTGGTTCATTATATCAAAAGAACTATTATTTTTAACATAGCAAAATCGTTGTAAAGCCTTCCTAAGAATGAGCGGGTGTTTACAGGCATCCTTCATATTATTGGGGCTGCAAGAAGCATTATTAAATGAGTGCCTAATATTTATACCTGGGTATTAATTTACAGACGTTTATGTAAACTCAAATGTCTGCATAATTATTCTTGTCATCATCTCTATTACCGTAAGCGATCACCTAAATCGCAATACACGCACACTTTCTATATCAGTTGTAATATTACGAAATAAGCACCTTGTAAATGAAGGTCCTGTGCTCTGCATGCTTACGAGAAATTGACTATCAAATAAACTTTATCATTCGAAATTTTGCTTCGTCGTATTATTATTATTATTATTATTATTATTATCTCGTTTTCTGTTTCTTTCTATCTTTAGGTGAGGCACATCATGTAAAGTAAACCAATCGGCCCAGATTTGTTGTGTATTTTTTTCTCGATTTGACAATACTACTCGTTTGTTATACCAAATGTATTTCGGATTAAATACTGTTCATAAGATGAACAAATTTGCAAATTCGCTCGTCTTTGAAGTTTGGAGGGTTCTTGATAGATAACAGTTGTGCATAAATCGATGAAAATCGAATCGTGCATTTTCTTGGACATGCTTTACTATCCGTGCAAAATATTAACCTGGATAACTAATAATTAGTCTGCTCATTGCACTATAAAGCAAAGTCCGCATGAAGTTATAACTCACTGAAACTAAGAGTGAATTAATTTTGACAAGGCATATAGGAGCACAATGTATACATCGTAGTAACGAAAAAACCAATTTAGCTAAACTTGGGTACTCTCCAGATTTTAAGCACAAGTTTTAAATGTTTGCTGAAATGCTAGAAAAAAATATAAACGTAGTTGCTATAGTGGTGTTGCTTCCCAGGCTGTTCTCCACTTCACCGGGATTCTAATCGCGCTGTTCACAGTTTACCTCATACTTAGTGATAACAGCAGAAAAATGCTGAACACAACATTAAAATGTCAACAATTTCACATTAAACGTACTCTATTGTGGGGGTTTTGATAACAATTCTTTAATCAAGGTTGTAGTCTCAAAATAAGCACCAATCGAATTAAATAAAATCAGTCAGAGTTTCGTAATGTTGTACAATTGGTTTGATACAATGGGATTGGTTTTTATCTTAAGCTTGCAAACCTGATTTAAAGAACAAACGAATTTTCCAAATTCAAGTTTTCAATACTTTAATTCTTGTTTTATTTTTTTTCAGATTAGCATTTAGTTAAGAATTCTGTTGGAAGTTCACTAAAAATATGATTCGAGTGTGCTGCCAAAGGTTTTTTTGTTGATAATTTTACTGGCTGAACAAAGCAATTACCCTTGTTCTCACTATTGTAGAATAAGCATTCTCTTCAATGGCAATTTGAAATCAAATAAATTTCCAAAAAATAGACAGTTAATTTATTAATTTTATGTATATGTCATGTGACGGGGCAGTTCATTTGGAGCCTGGGAGATAAACGGTTGTTCCGAGGGACAAATGCCTTTCGCACTTAACAGGGCCTCATCGCAATTTTCAATTCGACATGCCCTCTTACACCTTTTCGAACCACTTGGTAAAATACACGATATTCCAAAATTATCAATAATATTAAGTTTTCGCTTGCTTGCGCGAATATAAAAACATGGGAAAAGTGGTAATATCCTGTGCTTTTAACAAATCTAAAGTTAATCGGGTAATTTCGTATGCTTAACGAGCTATACACCCAGTGTAGTACTTCAAAGTACAAAATTGATTCTAGAAATAAACTGCAGTTTTAGCAAATATAAAACTATGGATTAGTTTAAAGTAATGCGAACAAAATTCCTAAATTAGCATTTGTTGAACTAGGTGAAATTCCTACGCTGCTTTAGTGCATCAGGTAAACACTGCATAGTCATGTGCCTTACAGAAATAAATAAACACTTTCTCTATTTGTAATCGAGACACCCTCTACTGTGTAGTCAACACGTTGATCAGTATAAACTAACTTTTCAATATAATGGAAATTTCGACTTTTAAATTTTTCACTTCGCAAAGTATACCAATTATCCTAACCGCTGTCATAATGTGCATTTTTTTTTACTGCGAGCCTTAATAAATTTCATAGTATCTTTTCCATGTGCAAAAAGAAGAATAAATTTTATCAGTCACAAGAACCGTTTTTTCTCATATTCTTCACAATTATCTACAAACGAAGGTCCCTTTATCAATAAATTGAAAGGCCGAACAAAATAGAATTATTTAAGCATGTTGAGAGAGTGTGGTAAATAAGGGAACAACCAATCAATTGCATGCATCACATTCAAATCAAGCTCAATGCACGAACATATTTTCTTCTGTGTGCATTAATCCAGCTGCAGTTAGTCTATTCATAAAACTTTCTATGTGGCTAACTCCTTCAGTATTTATCATAAATGCTGCGATTTAAGATAATTACTTAATGCAAAAACAGAAAGAAATTAGCCATATACGAAGCCTTATAGATAAACAAACTGCAGCTGGATTTATGCAAGCAGAAGAAAGTATGTTCTTGCATTGAGCTTGAACTGGATGTGACGCACGTATTTGATTGGTTGTTCCCTCACTTCAAAATCTCTCCACGTTTAAATTTTCCATTTTATTTGGCATGTCAGTTTATACATAAAAATATGTTCATTTTTAGATACTTGAGAAGAATATGAGAGAGAAACTGTTCTTGTATCTGACAAAATTTCTCTTTCTTTTTGCACATGAAAAGGGTACCATGCATTTTAATAATTATCATAAATGCTGCGATATAAGATAATTACTGAATGCAACGACAGAAATGAGTTAGCACATACGAATCTTTATGGATGAACAAACTGCAGCCGGATTTATGCAAGCAGAAGAAGCATGCTCAGGTATTGAGCTTGAACTTGAGATGATGAACGAAATTGATTGGTTGTTCCCTTATTTCA
Source organism: Eudiplozoon nipponicum (assembly GCA_029291075.1). Classification (NCBI taxonomy): domain Eukaryota; kingdom Metazoa; phylum Platyhelminthes; class Monogenea; order Mazocraeidea; family Diplozoidae; genus Eudiplozoon; species Eudiplozoon nipponicum. Next base: position 36,535 of record JAQBSW010004693.1, read on the forward strand.
CACACTCTCCGTGTTTACATTTTTCTATTTTGTTTGGCTTTTCAATTTATATATAAAGAGATGTTCATTTGTAGATACTTGAGAAGAATATAAGAAAGAAACGGTTCTTATATCTGACAGAATGTCTTTTTCTTTGTGCACATGGAAAGGGTACTGTGTATATTTTATTTATTCCTTTGTACACATACGGGAATTACAATTTTTCATGCACACTGGTCTCATTTAGATTTCAGAGATAAATCTCCGAAAATGAAAGCATTGTAACGGAACCACTTTAGGTAGAACGATAGACACCGGGAGTCAACTTGGCAAATGCTGGCGAAGACTATTTTTTGGTAAAAAAAATTTTTGTTTAAGATTTATTCTTTAATACTGCACCTATACCTTGTGAATGCAAACAGACCGGATAACAGGAATCACCGACAGGATGGTTCGAATTTCATTATAGTTAAATTTTAACAAGGAGAGGACATTGTAGCTTTTGCACAGGCTATGTTGAAGACAACATGTTGGTATGACCAGCTGATCCTTAGGCCTTGAAGAGGTCAGTTATAGCATCCGAGTACTACAGCTGAGTGGATGAGGTCAGTGTGTTTGTAGATTTTACATGGTGAAAATATTGATCTTTTATACGTTTGTGAGTGAAACATTCCAGATTTACTGGCAGTTATTCTTTCTAATGATGAAACTCCCGGTGATGATAAATTTATCGCCAAGCTAATTAATGACCTGTAAAACCTAGTTTATTTGAAATACGAGAAGTATGAACGATTTAAAAATGCGAAACCTGGCGATAATCGCACACCACAGATGGGGGCTCCAAGGCTCCTGCTCTTCTAAATATTCCTGTTGGTTTTAAGCGCGCCCAAGTCTAGATTATTTAACTACCATACTTCTCTACATGACTTATTTAAAAATCATTGCTTAGCCGTGTGGAAGAGAAAACTGCCAGGAATCCAGAGAAGAAACACTGTTAAATAATTTATTATCATTCCGCCGTTTTCTTGTGCGGAATAATCGATAGCACTCGTAGGTCGGGAAACTCTTGAATCATTTACATTTTTAGGTGCACCGATTTTATGTGGTCTTAACTGACGGGTTTTCATTGGTCCCTACAAAATGACCGAATGATAATAAACAAGAAGGACAGCACTGCGCAATTTACACCAACATTTAAACACTACTAATAAATATTTTTGGCGCAGGAAGTGGAATAGGGTCATTAATTAGTTTAGGTAGTAGTGGCTCGTATTTCAAATCAACTAATATTTAAACACCATTCAGTCGTTAGGCCATGCAGTTTTCACCACAAGGCGACTCTTCGATAAAAAAATTCCATTGAATATTGTCGCATACATATTACATTACATTCTGAGGTTAGGCAGTATTTCTGAGGATATTTCGCACAAGATCTAATTTCTACAAATGAATATGAACAGTTGTAATACACTCAATATTTGTTGGTCCAACATAGAACCCAGAAATTTTCTTATTGAATTTGCAAATTACTGTCTTGACTAAATTCGAAGAGAAAGCGGGTAAGTCAAGAAAATGATGCGCGTCGAATCAAGAAATGTTCAACTACAAGTTTAAACTACGCGGGTATCACTAATTCACTTGATGGCAAATGAAGAAAGGAATACCATAATAAAAAAACTACGGGTGAGTTAATTTTTACGCTACATGAATTACCTATATTTATTTTGCTTCTTGCCATAATCCATCCTGCAAGATGCACAAGTACGCAAGGATATTTTGAGCCAATGTGAACGAGCTGTCAGCAAACTACACTTCAAAACCAGATATGTACGCATGATTTAACTCCACTTGTCTGTTATTTAGGTACGCAAACTATAGTTTATGTCTCAGTTATTTTTATACATAATTTTCGAAATATATTGACTTCAGTTTAACCGCGCCATCTAGTTCCTTAATCTTTTAGTAGACTCGGTCTTATTGTTTTTTTTTCTCGAAATAAGTCTATTTTACTCCATCTGTCTGAGAAGTGGTTCAACTTGAGCCAACAAATATGCCACCCACTTGTTCATGATAACATATACGTTTAAGTTTGGTTATACAATTTTATTAACGGATAAGAAGGTATATAAGAGAGTTATTGATGAAAATACTCCACGACAATAATTCTCATTGGTCAACGAAAGCTGAATTTCTATTGGTCTATTCTACTACAATCATCTCATTAACTAAGTGTTAGGGCCTCTACACAGGTCACAACAGTAAATAACAGGAAATAAAATGAAGGCATTTCTTATTTTAATTTATATATATAAATGGAACTGAAGCAATCCACATGATCAACTCATTACAAGTGTGGAATTGATCATGGTAAAAAAGCAATAGCGGCCTTTCGCGTAGATCAGCGTTAAAAGCAATATCTCATAAAAATATTGTAAAGGAACGTAAATTGAACAAATGCAGCACACAAAGGCCTCAGTAACGCCCTCCACCTTTTTTTCCGATTAAAAAAATTTATTTTATCACTTTTTCTTAGCAGCAACTTTCTGAGCAGCTTTAGTGGCCTTGGCCTCTGCACTCTTCTTGTTAACTGACTTCACAACACCGACAGCAACAGTCTGCTTCATGCACGTGATGATATTCCTTAAGGGATCGAATTCTATAATATCATCACGCCTAATATTCTATATATTAATAAATTATTTCATTAATAAATAAAAGATAGCCAGAGCTATGTCTCTCCGTAGTTCTACTATAATCACATCTAAGCTAGCCAGAGCTATGTCTCTCCGTAGTTCTACTATAATCACATCTAAGCTACCTATTATTGCATGAATACTCATTTAATCATAATCAATAACATTATTAACATCAGGTGTCTTTGAGCTGTGCCACAAAAATATTTACTTGCCTGGCGTTATTTTCGTCAGACCCAAATTTCTTGGCCTTGAAGCCGTCGTTATTCTGTCCTCCCTATATTTGTCTTCCTCAATTTCCGTGTATTTGCCTTTTTCTTCTCGGCCCTCCATGATGCTGATTAGACCTGCCGCTCTTGAGAATAGTTCATGCTTCCTGTCGACTTGCAAAGGCGAAACCTGGCGATATCCGCACGTCACAGCTTCGAGACGCCAACACTCATGCTCTTCTAAATCGTCTTCATGGTTTGTTTGTCCACTCAAGCCGCTGCTACCTGAACTACTGTACGCTCCTATCTCACTTCCTGCAAAGTCGTTATTTATCTGTGTTCTCTTTCTGGACGCAAAGCTGATTTCTTTGGTACGTTCGCTTTCCTCATTACGATGGGCGCCTTGCTCTTGATCGTTCAATTGTTTTAATCCACTTTCATTACAGCCTAAGTTAGGCCTACAAGAGCGTAGCCGTCTCTCGGGTGTAGGTGAAGCAACGGCACCTGTTGACGAATTTTCCAAGTGTGTACTACATGCCACTGGCCTTATTGAAGGCTGATAAAAGACCACCCATTTATTAGCCTATAAATATCGTTAAAGAGAGACGAAAACCTACTTAGTTTTGTTCGAAACAAAGATCTTTTGATCACAAGCATATAAATAGTTATCACAGGTAATCGTAGATGTGTGCATGCACATTGGATACGGGGGAGTGTTGGTTGGGATGCGAGGCGTTGATTATCATAAAGCTTTTGTGCAGGTGCCATCTAGCAGATGCTCTCGAGTCGCATTACTTCATTGTGCTATATACTGTCAACTCCCGTAACATTTTGAACGTGATTTTTGCCACACAAGTAAAAAGTGGAGTTAAAAAATCATGGGAACGCTAAAAGTCCACCAGACTGTCAGAGGTCCTCATAAGTCGAGAACATTGCACATGTGGAATTAGCGCACCTATGCGACTTTCTTTTCTGCTACACAGTAAAGCCTTTAGGACTCCCCAACATAGCTTCAATGCTGACTTAGAGATGTTTATTTCACAAGAAAAACGAGATTTATGTCATTGACTTTCGTTGAGATAATCACATCACAAACAAATGCCACGATTTCCTACATTTTATAAGATCTATCAAATGATTGCATAAAAGTTGTGCGGAACACATACCAAACTGTTATGCGAAAAGCCAGACTTGTTTTGCGCGCAAAATTAAAATCAGTTAGGAAATGAAATTCGAAAATTTTTAGGGAAGAATGTAACTTATATGAGTTATAAGAAGGCTAGATTGTCAAATATGATGCTCTAATTGAGACTGTTGCCATATAAAGACTATACAGACTTGTGTATACCAAAGAAAACTGATCGCGAGCTAGAATCACACACGGGCTTCATTAGTATAGGGTCATTGTTGAAAGAACCTGGCGAGAAAATATTTTTATTCAAGAGAAGAAAGAAAGATCAAGCAAAAGTTTTACATTAATTACAAAACTAAGAGGGACTTGAACAAAACAGATATTGGTCTACTCAGTTACTTTATATTTTCCTGTTCAAAGCCGCAGTTATTACTAGATTTGATTACTATCTCTAATTCACATATTCTAAACAATCATTGATTGCGCGGGTGGAGGTAAAATTAATTGAATCAAGTTTTCGAGCTTGAAGTAAACAAAAATCACATTGGCTTTAACATTTCGTCGAGAAACAGCAAATCTAACGCCAGTCACGTGTACTAAGGCGACTCGACCTACTAAAATCAACATCAGAGTACGACAAAAAAAACTGACTAGCGAGGATAAGACCGCATTACATATATATGGATAGGAAAATTAGATATGCGGCTCTCACATCTAGTAGTGTCATATACATTGTACTTGGCTGGAAATGTCGGCTGCACATTTTCTATGCAGTCACGAAAATGAACTGTTTGCAGTTTTCGCCACACACATATTAATAGGCAATACAATTAATTATTAATTGATTGCGCGGGTGGTGGTAACATTACTTTAAATCAAGTTTGCGAGCTAGAAGTAAACGCCAATCCAATTTTGTATTTAACCAGTCGTCGAACAACATAGCAAACCTACCGCCAGCCGCAACGCACTGACGCGTTTTTCCCTTCCATGGTCTTCAACAGAGTACGACGGCAAACTGACCAGCGAGGATTGAACCGCAATAAATAAATATTAAAAGAAAATTTAGATATGCGGCTCTCACATCTAGTAATCGCGAATACATTGTACTTGATTGGAAGTATAGTCTGCACAATTTATAGTTTTTTCTACGTTGTTCGCTGACTGGTTAAATACAAAATAGGATTTGTGTTTACTTCAAGCTCGCAAACTTGATTTAAAGAATAGAAGCGATGTCAATCGCTATTTGAATTTGGCGATGGTATCCATATAGAGAAAAGACCCGGTTTATTTATAAATTTCACAGGTGACACACCTTTTGCATACAATGCTGTTGTCCTCATTTCCGCTATTGAAGTGATGTATACACATCGCAGTTTAATCCGCGACAGTGATGACAATGGAAAGTGGAAACGCGTAATCAAGTGGACGCTGTCAATAGGTTTGCCATGCTGTGAGAGTACAGAATAAAATGGGAATGATTTCCAGCTCAGTCCTTAAACTTATCTGGAATAATTATCATGATTATCAGCGAAAACAAGGAATTCATGAATTATGACTACTTGAATGAGGTAAAAGATGCAATAATATGAAGAATACAAGTTTTTATAAATACTGTAGCCGACATTTCGTCGACGTTCAATATTTGCAAGACAAGAAAGTAGGATTGCCGCTATTCTGAGGTTACCAAGGTGTACTGCCATCACTGTTTGATCCTCGTCTGAGTTGATCGTTAAAGGTGGGAACGTGACAGAAAGTGTCGCAGACGGTAGTTTTGCAATTCAGTGTGACAGTTGAATACAACCAGATTGGCTTCTATCTCATTTCTAAAACTTAATTCGATTAATTTACGTAAACACGCCGAAAACCAACGATTTCCTAAATTAGTAACTTATTTGCATGTGGCGAAAGCTGCAATATAGCAAAGGTCAGCCTTATTTAAACATTTTGCAGCAGGCATTTCATTGATATTTAACCAGTCGTCGAACAACACAGCAAGACTGCCTTCAGTTGCACGCATTGATATTTTTCGATCTTCCATGATCTTCAACAGAGTAGGACGCATGAATGGACGCAACGCGTCAGTGCAAGCGGCAGGCGGTAGTTGTGCTGTGTTGTTCCGAGACTGGATAAATACATAATGGTATTGGTGTTTACTTCAAGCTCGCAAACTTGATTTTAAGAAATGTTACAATCATCCACGAACTCAATCATTGTTTAATTTCATTGATATGTCTTTTATGCACGAAAAGACGAGAAGACGGACGCATTTCTAATGTGAGAAGGCCGTATTTGTATTTTGGTTTGATTTTTATCAGTGGGATAGCCGATGTACATTAGGGAGGAACATGGAAGTTCAATCATGACGCAGGTGTGAGAGAAAGCAGATATTCTATGCCGTTGGTGTACTGTCTTGAAGTTGACAGCTTCGATTTAATTGAATCATATGAAATCGTAACTAATTGACGCTTTTATTAGTCTTTTGCGAAACACACTTATGCATAATGTGCATTTTGCCCCTCGTAAATCAGTTGTCCGTCGTTTTATGATAAATATTAGGCAGGATACAACGTCTCACCAGGTAGTTGGTTATACTGTAAGAGGGATAAAATATGTAGGATTTTTCAAATCGCTTGTGAGAAAACTTGTTTAAAAATTTTAAAAATATTGTCCTATGGAGGGCAGTTCTAACGGAAATTGGAGGAAAATTCGATAATTAGACATATCTCGGATGAACAAAAATGCACTGGACGTAATTAAAATGATATTTAATGAAGCATAGAGATTTTATTATTACTAAGTTAATTGCAGAAATAGTATCTTGTTCTAATTGTGTGGTTTTATGGCAGTACTTTGACTATTAGCATAAATCTGATAAGTTTACGGAGTGCAGCAAAATTAATTACAGTTCTCGTTGTTGAATATGGAATGCACAAAGAACACTGCTGACTTACAAAGTGAGTAGGCTTTAGCTAAAATTAACTTTTAATTACACGATTGTTAGGTTTTGTTTCCGGGAGATAAAATTTTTGGTTTATTATCTAACGCCTTCATATCTTAACTTAATGAAAGCTGATTTCACAAATTCACCTTTCTGACGAATTAAATTTTCAGAATGGAACGACACAGATTTAACTCCAGCCAGCAATGTGAATGACAAATCGAACTCACGTGAAAACACAAATACATCTCTCATCCTAGTAGGTGCGAAGGTTTTCTTTTGGTAGAGTAAGTGGTACCTATAAAAACTCTATAATGTCAAGCCTATGTCCATTTACATATTACTGAGTGAACGGCGTCGAATATGTTCGACTCACCAATGAAGTTGCATTAATAATTGCAGCTGGAGATGTGGTGTCGTAACGTCACATTTCATGCTGCGTTAACTCCTTCCTTTTCTATTTCAGTATAGTAGAAAATCTTTAGTCTATATATATATATATATATATGAGCTCAATTCTTATTGGGTGTACAGAGGCGTCATCAAAGGATTATGGAAGATTGTGACGAACGTCATTTTTGTCATTTCAAAGCTAATTCAACAGATGCTGAGGGAGTAGACTTGCTCAGATAACTTAGAAGATAAATTGCAGCTTCTGTTCGAATACTGTTCGAAAGTGGTGAAGAACAATTGCCTGAATAGTTACGAAGGAGGCCTTCATGAGACCACACTGATGAGGCTTATCGTAAAGGATCCTTTCTTATTTTCAATTATAGGCAGAGGTACCGGCGTGACATTGAGGCCATACAAGTCATTTTAACGCAAATATTATATGGCTGGTGTTGGAATAATCGACCAAACTTCCGGTAACCTATCACAGGAACTCACAAAGAATGGATCACAAGCCTTGAACTGACTTAGAAAAGCACTACGATGGCATGATGCCGATTAGTGGTGAAGGTAATAGCAGACGTAAGCAGGGCCTTGTGTTCATTTCTATTGTAGAATGACGCACGGCATATTTTTTAAGAACGAGGCGTGCTTGGTAATGATTGCACGTATAAGTTAATCCGCGACGGGCTTATTTAGTCAAGGCGGAAAGGCTTTGGCACCTTTACCTCACAAGACTCCTGCCACTACTGATGGAGTAAGAAACGAGTAGGCGTGCAATTTTTTCCAATGCCTATTTCTCAGACTGCACATTCCAGCGGAAATTCAAAAGGAACGTGTCACGGAACGCAGGCGGGCCCGACCTTTCAAGTTATTCGGAGTTGACAAGTATACTAGTGTTTGTTTTCTGTCTGGCAGCGCTACATTAGTAAGTATTTAGTTTAAATTAAGCTAGATAGCTGATTTGGCAGATATTGGACAATAAATTTCGACTAGCAACTGGAAGGAATCAGCGATCTTTGGTAAGTCAGAACATCAGTTTATGCAAATATATTGCTATGAATACGCTAAGTGACATACAATCACAAACAATAACATAGGTACCGACTTCTTATCCACGACTTGAGTCCCTACAGATACAATATTCAGAAAGTTATGTCCTAGTTCTATTGAACGTAAGGCTGTGTTGATCCACAAGAACACTTCAGCTAACTTTTCCAAGTTTAGGCTATTTACAGCCTTTTTTCTGGAGGCTTGTAAAACTGTGGAAAACAAGTTTGGTGAAGTCTTCAACGATTAAAACTGATTCCTTCACGGGTGTGCACTGCTTTCCGAAATAAGAGATATTGCTAAAAATATGTCTTCATGATTTGTAAAAAGGATTGTGAGGTGACGACGCTTAAGTTAACATAATTTTATTTCCTCAATGATCTCGTTCTTCATTCGCACCTCCTTTTGTGATTATTAAAAATTAAAATAGTCATTGTAGAACTAATGGGAACTAGTTGGTGTTGAGATCTGTTACACAACCGGACAAGTGTCACCAACTGTATCAAATCACACATGTGCGAGACTGATTGAACATTAGATTTATCAAACATTACGTTTAGATAAAGTATACTAACACATACTCTTTGACGAAAGTTATTTTTCATACGAATTTTTACGAGGGTTAATACCGTACGAAATCAATTTCAGATGGCCTATTAGATGATTGAACTATTTAAGTTACTTCAGACGACGGATATTGAAGTCTACTTGAAAAAATGCATTTTTAGTGAGGAAAAGGTTAAATTTTCTCGGTAATAAGGAATCACAAACGGAACAGGCATTTTTAAACTATGAGTTCGCATAATTTTGAGATCCCTTCTGTTAAAACAGTGCCACGCTATGAATATTTCTTCGTGTGACCAAACATTACAGAAATTTCAAACCAAATATAATAGACATCACAATTGTGTAATAGGTATCGTGAACCTCGTAACAAATTAGTTGAAGTAAGACCAGAAAGATAAACCAAAGTCAGCATGAAGTAAAGGGATCATAACATGTACACATAAGTTACGTACTCACTGGCGTCTCATCAGTAGGAGCCGGTATTGCGCTCCATACCAACTATATATTTTAGTGAGTAATGTGGGGAAATTGGACGGTAAAATCTCTTAAATGAATGTGTAAATACGCAATAATGAAGCTAACTTCTTATAAGGTCTTTGAAAATGCGACTTCAAAGCTAATTCACTATTATATATATATATATATATATATATATATATATATATATATATATATATATATATATACCAACATAAAAGAGTATCAACACTATGGTTATTCAAGTCAGTTCCTGATATCAAGTTAAATATTGTTTTGTTGCGAAGAACTAATATATATACAAGTATGTATTAGGTGTTGCGAACCTAGTTACAAATTAGTTCAGTTGTGACCAGAAGGATAAACCAAAGACAGCATGAACGGAAAGTATAATCTCATGCACATTCGTTTCGTGCTTACTGGCGACTCATCAGTAGGAGCCGGTATTACTGCCCTTTAATCACTATATATTTCGGTCCAGAATGTCGGATAATAGGACAGTACAATCCTCCTAGACGAATGTGTAAACCTGCAATAGTAAAGCTAACATCATATAGTCTACGACAATGCGACTTCAACGCTAGTTCACACTATATAATATATATACCGAGTCAGTAAAGGATACTAACACTATGGCTATTGTGTTAGTAACCGCTACCAACATTATTTTACCGAAACGGTACATGATACTAATACTATGGTTTCCGAGTCGGTACATGGTACCAACCTGGTAGATATCAATTTATGCTATAGTTCACCGAAATTGAGAATTACAACAATTTCTGAACTCCTGTTACTCCAGTAAATCCATACACTGACACACTTCCTGATATTAACACTAAAGTTACGGAAAAGTTACATTGTACCAACACTATGATTTCAATGTTAGCTAAAGTTTCCCAAAGGTGAGAAGTAAAACTAATTCTAAACACCTGCTACTCCAGCAAATCCACACACTTGCCTTGATCGATATCAGTAATCTTATTTCTAGGTAATCATGACATCATTCAATTAAATATATAACATTTAGATACTATTCTTGGCAGAACCTAATATATATATATATATATATATATATATATATATATATATATATATATATATATATATATATATATGAAAATTTGAATTAGGTCTTGCGTACCTAGTAACAAATTATTTAAAGTTTGATCAGAAGGATAAATCAAAGATAGCACGACCGAAAGTATAATCTTGTGCACTGTTTTGTGCTTATAGCATCTAATCAGTAGTAGCCCCACATTTCTTGACCAAATGTAAATGTAGTTCTCCGCAACAAACAGTCTTTAAATATTATAATCGAAATTATCAACCCAGCTGACTAGGACAAAATATTTGAGACCTGATAAGAGGTCTCGATTCAGTATCCGTGCAAAATGAGATCTGAAGTGCCACAATAGAGCAAGATATCTTGTGGCCGTGAAGATGCTATTCAATTCGATAGATTGGAATGTCCCATTCGAGCTGGTAGCTGCCAGGTTTTGCTTTTCTATTGGCGCAGTCATGGAGCAGCAATGAAAAAAATTACCTCGTCTCCTTGCGCTCTTTCCTTGGATGTTGCAGGATTTGGAAACATTATATGATGCATTTAGATGCGAGTTATTTGCCGTTTCACGTCAATTCCTCATTTAAAAAATTATTACCAATGTTGCAGGCTCTTTTTTTATTCACTGAGTGTAAAGCAGTAGTTTCAGCACCCTAGGCATATTGTCACACCTACAATACTGTCGGCGACTAAATTCACAATTTCGATGTTCATTTGAACATCTCTTGGTCTTTCGGGGCCCGTCGGATGAGGTGCTTGCGAAAAGCCACTAAAAGCGCACACACCAGCTCAGTAGATGGCAGAAATGGCTAACATTCTATTGGGTCGGACGTCTTACTTTTGGCGGAATCTATGTAACCAAATCCAGGCGTTAAACTCATTCCCGAGTGTGGTAATGACCGCTTACCGTCTACCTTGAAATCTGGCCTCACATAATGATTGATTAAATTCTCGGCGATATTAACATTGTAAAGCAATGTGTCTAACGAGTGTCTTGTAAGGAAAATTTATCTTGCAGATAATTGACGCTTAATTGGTTGGACATTCGGAAAAGTTATAGATAATATTGCATTTCCAATATTATTTAAATAATGCAATCTGTTCATATTCCCTTAACCTACCTGGATCAGGTTGTTGCAAGCTCGAGCTTCAATGCTCAAATTCCGCGCACAAGCTATAATATCACCAAGATTGTCGGAGTCTGGATTCCTTGCCGAACGCGCAAGTTCCCGAGGCCGCCATCCTGTGGCGTCAAGCTTGTCTAGTGCCTGTCGGAAGCCGGCCAGATGCGCAGACAATCCCAAAGAGTGACGCGCCAACCGACTAATCAATGCTGCATGACTGAGCTGCTCGCCGTTTGCCTCTGTGCCGACGACGGTAACTGAACTGTTGTACATTGTGCTAGACTGAGCTGGTTTCCAAAAGTGCAAATTGTACGGCAAATAGTATCGCGAATTTCATTATAATGCCAAAACAGGTGAATTTTGTGCGCAAATTTATAATTTTCCCGAATTTTGTCTAAAATGAATCATTTAGTCACTGTAAGGATATTTCTTCAGTTTTTAATATGCTCCAGAAATTATTGTTCTTATGAACAAATTCTATATTTATTCAAAACAAATTGTTATAGAAATAATTTAACTCAGGTGCACGAACATTCAACAACGACTTATACCATTTCGATTAACTAGTTGCATACGAGTGAAAAAGATGCCGCCAATCGCACGTACCAAGACGTCTCAAACTGCCATGTTCATCATCAGAACACGACAGAAATCGAACTGGCAAGGCTCAAAATGTAATGAATATATATATAGCGATTTGAAGTCCAATGACAGGATTCTGATTACACGCACACATATATATATTTAGTACCAAATAAAAATTGTATAATGTTTAAAAGGCAATTCATCCAGTAGACCGGTTTTATCCTTGTCGTAACTCTTCGTGAGTTGTTCAGAATTTTCCGTAAACGAGACTCGAAACGAACTACATTCTCTTTGTATTTGGAAAATCAATCAACAGCGACTCCTACACCGCGTACTACAGGATATTTAAAGTCGTTTATTGATTTATGTTTAAAGTTAGTCATTCCACGAAGTGGAACTAATTTGGAATGCCTTAAAGCATACAACAGGCATCATTCTAACTGAGAAAGTTATATTGATTTGAAATCTAAAGGCAGAACTCTGATTATACGTATATTGTTAGTATAAACTAAGCATTGATCAGATATCAAACGTAATTTATCCAGGTAGACCAGTTTCATTCTTATTGGGAACACTTCAGTATATATAAGTATGTAAAAGAATGTCAAATAAGGGAACAAACAATCAATTGCGTGCGTCACCTACAATTAATTCTCAATGCACGAACAGGCTTCTTTTGCTTGAATAACTCCGGCTGAAATTTGTTTATCCATTAGGCTTCGTATGTGGTTAGCTCCCTTTTGTTATTGAATTTAGTAATTATTTTAAACGCTACGTCTAGAGAACATACTTGTAACGTTTCAACGATGTGTTGCGCAATTACAGAAGTGTATTCATCATTTGATTATAAACAGGCGTTTAAGTTGCAATGTTCTCTCATTCGAGTAATTAACCTTCTGGTCGATCAGCCTATGTAAGGTGATCAACAATTTGCGCCATGTTTATTGGTAAATAATATTTGATATCGACATTAACGGCTAACGACTGTTTCTCTTTGATTGCTGGTAAAGGCAAGTATGTTACCCTAAATAAAACTCGTAGTTTAGCTGCATTAAATGTGCGTCTTAATGCCGCTTCAATTTTCTTTTGTGCTATTCGGGAAACTGCATCCCCCTTAAATGGGATGTTCAGGTAGACTGTTTTCTTTTCTGGTCCGTAATACTTTAATTTATGTTTAAGTCTCCTTTTAATAATTGATTTAATTAATTGTCTAGGGAAGCCATTAGACACTAAATCGTTAAATGCTTTATTATATTCGTTTTTTTTAATATTGACTAACCAACCTGTCAATTCTGGGAAAGCAGCCACGAACTATTGATAATTTATATTGAAAAGGCACAAAACACCTGTAATGCAAATACTGTGCAGACCAGGTTGGTTTATGATAAATTGTTCTATTTAATTTACCACCAGTTTCTTTCTTTAATAATATATCTAAGAAAGGCAGACGATCATCTTTCTCGTGCTCTGACGTGAAATTGATATTCTTATGTGCTTTTTTGAAACTTTGAAGCAGTTTTCGTGATTGCGACCTGATCTGAAGGATAAGGGAAATATCATCCACGTATTATATATATTGAGCACATTTACTTATGTTACTCCTAAATGATGTTTTCTCTAGATGCCCTAGAAAATTCCTAGCCAACACTGGTGATAAGGGACTCCCCGTTGCCACACCATCAGTCTGTTTATAGATGCTTCCATTAAAACGAACCCGTACGTCTTTTGTGCATAATGAGATAGGCTTGCGTAGAGTATGACCTGGCAATGGCGATGGAAATATTTCTTGTTATACCGCTTTGAATGTAATGTCAATGGTTTAATCAATTTTAACGCAAGCAATTGATTGGTTGTTTCCATTATTTCACACTCTCTCTTTATGTTTAAATATTTCTATCTTATTTTGCCTTCCAATTTATATATAAAGAGGTGTTCATTAGTAGATACTTGAGGAGATAACGAGAAAGAAGCGCTTCTTGTATCTGATAAAATTTCTTTTTGTTTTTGCACATGGGAAGGGTACAATGAATTTTATTAAAGTTCGCATTTCAAAAGAATAAATTATATATTGAACTCAAGCCATCATATGTACACTTATTTATATGAGAATCGTTTGTCATCAAAAACAGCTTTCACATGTGTGATAATCACTTTTATCACGACTACCTTATTCGCCCCTGCATCCAAGTTGAAGCTTAAGTAACATTTTAACAATAATTGAATGCGCGTGCGGTAGTAAAAATTCTTTAAATCAAGTTTGCGAGCTTGAAGTAAACACCAATCCCATTGTATTTCACCAGTCGTCGAACAACATAACAAAACTACCGTCAGCCGCAACGCACTGACGCGTTTCAACTGCACAATTTCTGTGTAGAAGTTTCCAGTCAGGTTCAAAGTATGCGAGACTGCTAAAGGTGAGAGCTGCATATCTAAATTTTATTTCCATATATATTCAATGCGGTTTGATCCGCGATAGTCAGTTTCCCGTCGCATTCTGATGATGATCATGGAAGTTGGAAACGCGTCAGTGCGTTGCGGCTGTCGGTAGTTTTGCTATGTTGTTCGACGAATGGTTAAATACAATGGGATTGGTGTTTACTTCAAGCTCTTAAGTAACATTGTTAAAAATAAAATTAACAAACTAAAAATAAGGTTCTGTACATAAAAGACTATAAATTACCATAAACATGGCTGCGGTAAGCTATTTTTATGAGTCTGGTTAAATAAAATCGGTTTGGTGTTTATCTAAATTTCGCAAACTTGATGTAACAAAAGTAGTTACATTACAATATTTGAATACATCTGATGTTTCCTTCGTAATCGATATTAACTTTTCGCGAGGTATAATTCTGACTACGTATTATCTGAATCATCAGTTTCAGTATTACGCAAAGACCTGCTGAATTATTAAATATACTTGCTTTTGAAATAGAGACGGGTAAACCAAGTGCGGTTTTTGTAGAGTAGGAGAATTTCTACATAGCCAAAACTTTTTTTGTTATAAACCAAACAAATAGGTTTAAATATGGTTAACTCAATATTTTATTGCGTAGTTAACAGCAAAACAAATAGTTGAAACGAACATTGGTTTCGCAGGCGGTGATACAAATTAATTGTCATCAATGTTGCGATCTTGATATAAACGGCTGACCCATTATGTACATACATTTGCCAATATAAACTAAGAATTGTATATGGTGGAAAAGGTACTTCATCAAGTAGACCGGTTTCGTCCTTATGTGGAACTCATTGCGTACTCTTCAGAATTTGAATTTCCACGTGAACTGAATAATTGAAAATAAATTGTTATAGTAAATATGGACTCATGAATGTCATTTATCGTATCACTATTGCTTTCGCACTTGTAGAACGGGGATTTGAAATTTTTAGGTTTTGTTCTACATATTTGTATACTAAGTCTCATTATTGCTGGTTCTTTTCCAACGCACGCAAACTTAGCATATGTTCTGGTCTAAGAGTGAATGCATCTCAGCATTTCATTCTCCTATTCCCGCTTCATGGGGATTCATTTCTTTCAATACAATGCACTTTAATCAAATTTACTTTATATCGTAATGTGCTGTAATTATATAAACATACTATTTGCGTTAAATAACAATTAATTGCGCGAGTAGTGGTAACAATTCCTTAAATCAAGTTTGCGAGCTTGAAGTAAACACCAGTCCCATTGTATTTAACCAGTCGTCGAACAACATAAAAATTAGTGCGTGCTACTGGCGGTAGTTTTTTATGTTTTTTGACGACGGGTTAAATACAATGGGATTGGTGTTTACTTCAAGCTTGCAAACTTGATTTTAAAAATACTATTTTCGTGTCAATTTCTAATTAATTTCTTTGTCCTAACTGTATTTTAAATAACAACACAATATAAAATTTATTCTGCTGTAGCACCGTTCTAAGTCTGTATTCTTTGGACATGATATGTTCGTTCGACGCTCTTTAGTTGCTCGCGTGAGAAGGCGGTCAGGATCTACGTACACCATCGATGTTACCTCTCGTGTGGTACTACAGCAAGTTGAATCTCCTAGTTATTATATAAACGAAAATTGTGTATAGATGGCTGAGTGGTTAGAGCACCAGATTCCGATGCAGACGTGCCCAGGCTCGAGTCCTGTCCAAGTGAGTATCGGCGAAAGTTGAATGTAGCCAAATTTGCAAATGATTTGATAGTATACACCTGATGGAAATGTATAATAACTGCTGTATAATAAATGTGTAGGCAATCACTCGTGGTCCCGAGCAAACGTGTACAAAATTTTATTTACAGAATTTTGTGTTTTAATAATGAAATAATTGTTTTGAAATGTGGCGTAGGCTGCAAAATATAAATGTCTGATCGCATGAGACTTGTACTACTACACAGAGAGTCAGAAGCATAAATCTGCTTTTGGGAAAAAATATATTAAACAGCACATTTTCTCTGCACAATTATTGCTCAGTTGAATAATACAGAACAAAATCTTGGTATCTAAACAAATTATGTCAGTAAAATTATTAAAAAAATATAAAATAACTGAATAATACCTGATAAATTATCTAATGAATCATCATTGCTATTGCTCGTCATTGAACCTGCATTGCTCGCATCGCCGTTCCAATTTTCTTTTCTAGCAATTGCTGAAAAGTTGTCGGTACAATTTGATGTAATTCTACGCAACTGATCAATCAGAACAGATTCAGCAATGCGCAGTATGTCATGCGTTAACACACGTAGCCTTGAAGACGTCTTCTCCAAATTGTTTTCGTCCTTCCATTGTGGTTGGACACAGCGCAACAAATTGCTCACAACGCCTAGTTTATTAATTGTTATATTTATTATATATTAAAAAAATTTTTTTTTACTTATTAAGAATAGCGAAGTAGATTAAGGTGGAATAAATACTTAAATTATACAACAACGATAATAAGATGTTAAATTCAAATGTAAAGGCACACACCTACACCGGCGAAAACAAATAATTCACAAAATTTAATTTTATTTATGTTGAAATTTACTCTGTTTATTTAACATTTGAATAGTTTTAGCGAATGACTGTTTTCACAATACGCATTTCTTTCAAAGCCCTTGCTTTAAGAAAGTAAATGGGGATACGCTTGGGTTGGAGTGCGATTTTGACAAACGTTATGCGTTTGATTAAACGAACACTGTTTGCGCGGCAGTTGGTAACAATTATTTTAATCAAGGTTGCGATCTTGATATAAACACCTGACCCATTATGTACATAAATTTGTCAGTATAAACTAAGTATTGTGGCTCAATGTTTAGAGCACCAGATTCCGACGCAGAAGTACCCAGGTTCGAGTCCTGTCCGTAGAAAATTCTTGACAGTACGTGATTAGTTCCCAATAAGAACGAAAACGGTTTACTGGATGAATTTCCCATTCTACACTATAGAATACTTAGTTTATATTGATAAATATATGTGCATAATGGATCAGATGTTTATATTAAGATCGCAAACTTGATTGAAGTAATCATGCACCTAAAGCGGAATACGTTTTCCTGTTGTTTGGCGTGTTTAGCGTAAACGGTTTTGGGATTCACGACTTTATTAATTGGTTGGTCCACAGTAAACAGCGCACTGATAATCTATTGCATTTAGAATACGGAAAAATATTGTACGTTTCAAATGATGGGAGTTAAACCTTCCAATTTATGTCTATCAGGTGTTTCTAAGTATAAAAAAAAACATCAGTTGTTTATTGAGCATCCGAGTAAATGCAGATGTTTACGTTTGATTGCAGAAATAACTACGATCAAACTTATCAAAAAGAAAATTAAAATATCACAGAATAAGTCTGACGGAGCTCTGGCTATTTACATTTAGAAATAACCTTATTAGCTTTGATTTATTATAAGGAATATCATTTTCACCAGACGCATCATAAATCAATTTTTTATGTGTCATATGGGACCTTAATAAGAGAATGTAGGTAATACCGTTCAGTCGGGGAAATACACGAGAAAATAGATAATTATCGTACAGTCGCAGAAGTGGACTTTCCTTCATACAAATAGTCAATTCAGTAGAATTTAGCCTAAATGTAGAAAATTAAGTAAATTGCCTTGATCGGATATAATATGCATTAGGCAATAGCGTGTATTCAACAAAATATATTCAACAAAATATGCTTAAAACATGTATATCTAATTTAATTTTTAAAAAAAACTAACATTTAAACTTTAAAACAGTTTAAAGCAATATTCAACTGCTCAAAGCTGTAAACTGAATTTGTTAGATGCAAGAAACTCTCCTGTGTCTTTTTCTCTTCGATTATCTACAAATGGATATATATATTTTTTGCCACATTACATTAAACATTTCATTAGTTCATCATCCAGTAGACCGGTACCATTCAAGTATTGCGTATTATTTGATTCGAATGGGATTGGAACCGGGTTATATTTGTTTTGTAGTTTGTAATTATATCTACAGTGCTACCCATGTTGTATACTACATGCAATTTGAATCTGGTTGAGATTTTGAGTTGCCTGGTACGCTTTGCTGCGTGGTTCTGGCTTGAGACACTTTGCTAATAAAGTATTGAAATTTGTAACCAACTATTATTCTTAATTCACGTTTTGGGAAGGATCTCAAATTTGCTTCAGGTAATTGACGTGGATATTTGTTTTCAAGGTCTCCACAATTTCGTTCTATCATCTGTGGTATTCAGCGTTTCGGTGAGCACACTTATTGTTATAATATATATTGCAAGAAATCTTATTTTAATATTATGGCCAGTTTGGAAAATTTTGAGAATACAGAGCAATAAGCAGGTGGACTTAAGAAATGTAGTTTAAAAGATAGTTCTGAGGAATTTCAATGTTCCAAATTATATGGTCATACCGATTATATTCATTATCCGATCCTGGCATTTCAGAGGCTATATTAAAGTAGTGACGAAAGGAACTCTACAATATTAGGTGGTTAAACATTGCCTCAGGTGAAACCTATCTGGGATCACTTAATACGTAAAAATCTAACTAATCAACCCAAGTGCAGGTTTACAAATTCGTCTCCGAGTGTGTACCGTCCTATTTTCCCACATTCCTCACCCAAATATATAGTGGGTAAAGGTCGTAATACCGGCTCCTACTAAGGAGTCGCCAGTAAGCACGAAAAGAATGTGCATGAGATTATACTTTCCGTTCATGCTGTGTTTGGTTTATCCTTCTGGTCACAACTGAACTAATTTGTTACTAGGTTCGCAACACCTAATACATACTTGCTTATATATTAGTTCTCTGCAACAAACAGTATTTAATTGTTATAAATAATAAATTTCCTGAAAAAATGATTAATCCAAGGTAAGCCAATTTTTGAATATGTCAATTTATTTGTTAACGCTTAACTACAAAAGTGCTTTTTTAAGACAATATAGCTAATCGATTTTTATTCCATTTCGTGTGTCAGCAACAGTCTGATTTTGAGATTTCTATTTATACGCAAGATTGGGAAGAGATTTTTGATTAATGCCGTGTGGACTTATAAGCGTGTGTGCGAGTATGGGGGATACGCACTGTATAATTAAGTAACACTTGAGATCTAGTAATTTTTGTGATCACGGTAACAAAAGATGTGGTGTATGGTTTAGAATTATTCGCTCTCCTACGCGTACAGTTTCGGGCGTATTTAAAGATGAAACTGACGTCATCAGTGTAACTGCTACTATATTAGTTTGCTAACGGTACGGTTGAAATTTCTGCTTGTGCTTATTTGTGACCAGTTAATAAAAGGAAATTCTGTGGATTTTTCAATATTCAGGTTCTATGCTTTTTCTTTGATATTAAAGGCTTCGTATTCGGAAATATTGTTGTACATATATAAAACACATCATATGAAGTAATGTAAAATAAACGAGAATAAAAAAGTGTTTCCACCAACAAATACTCTATCTGAATGGGCAGAAATCACAAAAACCAGCAATTATGCAATTTTGAATTAGGTGTTGTGCACCTAGTAACAGATTAATTAAAATATGACCAGAAGGATTAACTAAACACAAAGTAGTAACCGCTCTTACTGATGAGTCGCAAGTAAGCACGAAAAAAATGTGTACATGACATTATACCTTCAATTCAGGCTGCCTTTGATTTACCTTTATTGTCCTATTTTAACTAATTTTTTTCTTGTTGCGCAACACCTAAAACACAATTGCATATATATTAGGTCTCTGACCAGCAGTTTTATTGTAACATTCAACCAGCATATTCAAAACTTCACCCAGTCTGAAAGCATATCGAAATACGATGAATTTCATAAACGACATAATTATTGACATAAAAAATGCTATAAACTTCAAATCTATAAGAGCTTTCAATTTTGCAATCTACGCATTGTGTATTGTTACCAAGCCGACATAGTAAAAATCATGAAAAGTGTGAGTTAAGAGAAAAAATGCGGATAAAAATATTCGTCAATACAATAAACAAACAAGCGACGTCTTGGTACAAACTCATTGCAATGATAGAAGGGCAGCGAGATCCTACTAAACCCCCCCTCACCCAACACACAAACACAAGTTAACACATAATTAACGACAAAACTCTTAAATCGAATTCATATAATTATCAATACTACTCAAAATTAGACTACTTCACAATCGATCAATTAAATCGAAATTAATGAAAGTTAAAACTAAATAAATGTTTGTTTTGTTGTTTTCACGAAATAAAATTGTTTATTTAACCACAATAAACAATAAATAGATTTTTCAATTGGTCAATTAACCGAAATATAAAAGTATGCACTTGCATATATATATATATATATATATATATATATATATATATATACTATATATATATATATATAAATTCATTATACCCTTCCTATGTGCAATTACAAAAAGAAATTTTATCAGATACAAGAAACATTTCTTTCTCATAATCTCCTCAAGTATCTACTAATGAACATATCTTTATATATAAATTGGGAAGCAAAACAAGATAGAAATATGTAAACATAGAGAGAGTGTGAAAAACGGTAAAAAATCAATTTCGTGCGTCATATGCAGTTCAAACTCAATGCCTCAACATACTTCTTCTGCTTGCATAAATCCAGCTGCAATTTGTTTATCCATAAGGCTTCGTGTGTGGCTAGCTCCCTTTTGTTATTGCATTTAGTAATTATTTTGAATGATACGTCTGGAGAACATGCGTGCGATGTTTCGATGATGTGTTGCGCAATTGCAGACGTGTATTCACCATTTGATTTAAAACAGGCGTTTAAGTTACAATAAAAAGATATAAAACCTGTAGTTTTGTGTGATTTAATGCCGACCGATCTTGATAAGCGTGTGCTTAACTTATCAAAAGTGCCAATCGATCAGCTAACAATGGAGGCACTATCGATGGGCCGAAATTATGGAATACATCCTTCTAATAAATGCAATGTTGATTTTGAGGCAGCATTTGAATTGTTATTTGAACAAACAGCTGACTTGGAGCCTACCAGTATTGATTATAAAAATTGGTTCAAGGCTACACTAGTTGATCAGGCTTCACACCTGAAATCGTCTAAATGCGCAGAGCAGCATGCGTTGACAAAGCAGCATCTAAATGCACTTAGAAATATCAGCAGAAATGCAGACACCAAAATACTACGCGCTGATAAAGGAAAGAGCGCAGTTATAATGGACAAATCTGACTACGTACAAAAGATGGAAAACGTGTTAAATGACAATACAAAATTCACACGTCTAGAAGATAAATCAGATGAAATAGACAAGGTGGAGCGCAAAGTAATAAATGAAATTAAGATTTTGACGATGCCGGTTTATTGATGAGGCCACTGCACAGAGGCTCAAGCCAGTACGATCATCTAAACCAAAAAGTTATGGATTACCAAAAACACACATAAGAGGTTGTCCTATGAGGCCAATTTTATCAATGGTAAATTCTCCGTTTCATGCACTAGCTAAATGGCTAGTTCGTTTACTTGAACCATTACGTAAACTACTAGGTAATCATTCGGTTGCCGATTCGTTTGAGTTTGTAAACAAAATTTAAGATATAAATGTTAAAAACAAGATTATGGTATCTTTTGATGTTACGTCTTTGTTTCCATGTGTTACAATTGTTGAAACCAGTAACATTATAGTCAAAGAGGTAGAACACGACATATTACCATCGCCGGTGCCAGGTCACACTCTACGCAAGCTTATCTCATTATGCACGAAAGACGTACAGTTTCGTTTTAATAAAAGCATCTACAAACAGACTGATGGTGTCGCAATGGGAAGCCCCTTATCTCCAGTGTTGGCTGAGATTTTTCTAGGGCACCTAGAAAATACATCATTAAAGAGTGAAATAAGTAAATGTGCTCAATATATACGGTACGTGGATGATATATTTCTTGTACTTAAGAACAGGTCGCAATCACGAACATTGCTTCAAAGTTTCAACAAAGCACATAAGAATATCGGTTTCACGTCAGAGCACGAGAAAGATGACTGTCTGCCTTTCCTAGATGTACTATTAAAGAAAGAAACTAATGGTAAATTAAACAGAAAAATTTACCAATAAACTAACATGGTCTGCACAGTATTTACATTACAGCAGTTTTGTGCCATTTCAATATAAATTATCAACAGTTCGTGGTTGCTTTTCAAGAATTGACAGGTTGGTTAGTCAAAATTCTAAAGCAATTAACGATTTAATGTCTAATGGCTATCCCAGACAATTAATTGAATCAATTATTAAAAAGGGAATTAAACAGAAACAAACGTATTATGGGCCAGAAAAGAAAACAGTCTACCTAAACATCCCATTTAAGGGGGATGCAGTTTCCCGAATGGCAGAACAGAAAGTTGAAGCAGCATTAACACGGACATTTAATGCAGCCAAACTACGAATGTTATTTAGGGTAACACACTTGCCTTTACCAGCAATCAAAGAGAAACAGCCGTTAATGTCGCTATCAAATATTATTTACGAATATACATGCACAAGTTGTCGATCAACTTACGTAGGCCGATCGACCAGACGGTTAATTACTGGAATGAGAGAACATTGCAAATTAAACGCCTGTTTTAAATCAAATGGTGAATACACGTCTGCTATTGCGCAACACATCATCGAAACATTGAACGTATGTTCTCCAGACGTAGCATTCAAACTAATTACTAAATGCAAAAACAAAAGTGAGCTAGCCAGATACGAAGCCTTATGGTTAAACAAATTGCAGCAGTATTTATATAAGCAGAAGAAGCACGTACAAGCATTGAGCTTGAACTGGATGTGACGCACGCAATTTGATTGGTTTTTATTTTTCACACTCTCTTTGTTCACATATTTCTATCTTGTTTTGCTTTCCAATTTATATATAAAGATATGTTCATGAGTAGATATTTGAGAAGACCATGTGAAAGAAAATTTTCTTATATCTGATAAAATTTCTTTTTGTTTTTGCACATAAGAAGTTGGTATTAATGAATATATATATATATATATATATATATATATATATATATATATATATATATATATATATATACGATTGGTGGCCTTATATACCATGCAATAAACCTTGATTTAAATAATTGTTATCACCGTCCATGGGATCGTTAATTGTTTAATTCTGATTTTAATCTATGTAATATAAATTTCGTATCAGAGAACAACTTAGTTCAAGTAGAAAGGTATATACTTGCTAGATTCAGCATGAAAATATAATTCTGTGGAAATTGTTGCTTCGGACTTACTGGCAATACATAAATGCATGATTGAAGTTCGCCTAAAGCCAACTTTACGTTTGATCAAGAAATATCGAAAATTTTGACGGTGCAATTTCTTATACGTGTGTAATTGAACAGCGAATTTCATATAGTCTTCTGAAGTGGAACTGTAAAGGCAACGCACTGCGTTCAATGGGTACCATATTTGGAGTCAACACCTTGATGTTGGAAATAAGGTAAGTTGGAACATAGTTAAGAATAACCACTGCTATGAACAAATAATTCTCTAGCAAAGCCTTACAGCCTTGCGTCGATTGATATCAATTCTCATATTAATCACGTCATCATTAAATGAGAACTTGTATAGTCTTTCATTATTTGGTGTGGTATTATAAATATTATATATGACGAGTTAGTTTTGACGAAACAAAACCAAAAACTTGACTCGAAATTGTCTCTAATACTGCTTTAATATACATAAATGTGACGGAATGCACCGTCAAGATTTCCACCATTATTTCAATCAAATATATAGCGGGTTTAAGGTAAATTGCTGACTCATGTAAACGAATTACCTGTAAGCAAAAAAGGCATTTTTACATTGGATTTTACCCTTTATTTATGCTAAATTTTGCATTTCTCTGCGGTTCTGAATAGAATAACTAGTTACTAAAGTGGCATTACCTAATTTATTATTGCAGATCCACCAGTCTTCCACAACGAAGAACATATTATTCTGATATGCATTCAGGTGGACAATCATTGTTTGGACTACATTCTTATAAATGAAATTTTCATCGGCTGCTTTATTGCTTGCAACTCAGGTAATATTTGGTTGGAAGTTATCAGGGGGGTATTTGATCTATTATATAGGTAACTCTTTTATTTATATGCATTGAGATAATGACAAATGCACATAAAAATAAATTAAATGCAATTTTACTATTATATAAATTCACTTATACTAAGTGACAAAGAATGGAGCATAATGTTAGATCTGGGCGCTTATATGGAACTCCGAAATCTAAATTGAAGCTACTTTTTATTTTTATAAAACAAAAAAACAGTTCTAACAACAGTTCCTGTTAAATGGACTCGTGAGTTAATGGGAACTGTGTGTTTACATATTACTGATACACTCGGTTACGACAAAACTGGTGTCAATTGCAATTTTTTACGCTTTAAATGTTGAGTCAACAATGTAAGATATACGAAACAATGGCGCGATCTAAAAATGACCTAAACTTGGCATGAGTTTCGTCTTATGGTACTGCCAAGAATTATATCTATGAATGGCACAGAAACTAGCACAATTTTGGATTCTTTTTACCAAAGATTAGCATAATACCACGTTTCATTTGGGGTTTTAAACGTTAATATATACCTAGAATCCATAATATTATCTAGATCTTCTAATTTATACACCTTTTCGCGAAATGCAATCATCTGGTATTTAACGCATTAATGTGACAATAAATTATTGCGTGGAAATTGAAATTTGTTAATTTAAACGATATTTCGTTCTCACATGGAAAATAAATCTATTTTTATTTCATTGTTTTTTACGACTTACAAACTAAATAGTTGAACTGGAGTTTATTTGAAGGGTATATACTACTTAAATAATACTTTTAACCAAATATTATATGTAGAATTTTGCGTTGACGTAAATTAAATTAAAGCAAATTTCAAATAACTGGGCCTTTAGAGAATTTATTTGTTTATTGCAGCTTAGTGATAGTCAGTCGATGTTTTGTCGAAATATTACGATGACCATAGTAAAAAAACGCTCAAGTTAAATAAACAAGGATTGGTATTTATCTGAGATGTGCAAACTTGATTTCTCAAACTTTTATCACAACCAGCGTAATTAATGATTGTTCCATTATATAATTTACATAAATTTGGCAAAAACTGAAACATGTTATTTACTATGAATGGAAGTTGCATATATTACCATTAATACACATTTTTTTGGTCGTCATTAATCAGTTTGCACTGTTGTTCTGCGGATGATGAAAGAAGGTAGAAATGCATTCGTACATGTGACTTACGGTATTTTTCGACTACTCGAGTAAAAAAGGATTGGTGTCTATCTCAGTTTAACCAATTTGATTTACTAAATTTATCCAATGTTTGCATTTATACGTCTTCCAGTATACAAGTCTTCTGATAAAACTGATTTTAGAATTGCTGACTTAAAGAAATGAAAGTTCTCCGAACAGATTTATTCCATTTTGGCGAATTATTTAATTATCATATTTTTTGTGAAATAGGGACAGATATGTACTATTGTGTACATGCTACTCTTTGAATATATTTCTATTTAAACTACCGTCTTCTTCTCGCTATATAATGATGTTGCGAAAATACTATACGTTAGACTTAGGGTATTTATGCATGCAGGTAGATTGAATATTGTTGTCTCGCGCTATTGATCTATTAACACAGACAATTTTTTTACACTTTCACTAATTATTATCAAATTATGAAATATATATATATATATATATATATATATATATATATATAAATCAAGAAATGAAACAGACAAATTATTAACCAAATCTGTCCAGAAGTTTAAAAATAAAGTCAGGATATGTTTTATAAAAGGTAATGCAAAATATCTTGTTTCGATAAAGTTATGAAATTAAATATTTGTGAAGGTGACTTGGGAAATTGTTAATCGATAATAAATTATTGAAAAAGGAAATTTTCTATAAAGCCAATGTTAAACGAAATTAATATTAAGAGTCAATACGCAAGTTATGGTGACTCAAAATGATAGATAATTACTTCAAAGATGTTAATGCAAATTATCTTGAAATTGATTATAAAGTTTAAGTCTAATCCAACATTCTTAATCTTTTATTTAAGTCACATTCATAATCTTTATATAAACTCTGGTTCCATTATATACCTATATTTGTCAGTATAAACAAAGCATTTTATATAAACACCTGTCCCTTTATGTACATACATTTTAAAATATAATCTAAGCATTGTATGGTGCCGAAAAGGCAGTTCATCCAGTAGACCGGTTTTGTGCTTATATATGTATATAAAGAGGAGCTGTTTATATGAAGATCGCATTATCACTGCTCGCGCAACCAATGTTCGTTTAAAGATTTATATAATTTAGGAAAGTTAATTTATCAATCAGACCGTTTTCGTCCTTAAACTGAGCTCTTCACATAATGTCCAGAATTTGCCGCGGCTATGGCTCAAACTTGGACACGTCTGCTTCGAAGTCTGCTGCTATAACAATTTAGCCAGCCTTCCACATGCTACACACAATTTTGAGTTATATACTAACTAATGTTTCTTGGTTAGCCTTTCCTTTAGGTGGAGACTATATTGTATCTATGTAGATTTGAAATTCCAACTAACCATCCCCAATCTGTCAATTGTGGATAGAAACAACGCTACACGGAGAAGTGGTATTGCAATGAACATATATATAATTAAACGAAAATTAGTTGCGCTGACGGTGATAAAAATAACCATTTTATCAAAATAACTATTTGGTGAAAACACGAATCCCATTATATAGCTACATTTGTTAGTAAAAACAAAGCATTATATAATTTAGGTAAGGCGATTTCTTAATTAGATCGATTTCGTCCTTAATGGGAGCTCTTCACGTACTGTCCAGAATTGCCGCTGACATGGTTCGAAATTGGGAACGTCTGCATCTGAGACTATTGCTCTAAGAACTGTGCGACCCCGTCGTCAGAGGTAGTTTCACAACTTCTTTCCAGAAATTATTAAGTGTTCCGTTCTCTATGGAGCCACGCGATTTCTGTACCGCTATTTTCTCCATCTTGCCACACTTCGAGTTGATTTGACTTTTAAATCTTCTAATTAGTTATGGCTGAAAAGCTGTATGTGTCGATAATCATTTCACTCTATGGTATTTCCGGTCTCCCCTAAAAGAAATGCGCGATAATGTCAATTAGCATGTTGGTGTTTGCACTAAGTGCTGCGCTTATCTTTTGGTACCTTAGCTGGGCTTATGGTTTAACTCGCTTGCACAAGATTACAAACATGCGTGTGATTTAATATGCACGTGTTTGATTTAATACCGTGGTTAACTCAGTTTGGTCTTGTCACTTACTGCCTAAGTCAAGTTTGTAAGTGAAAAATTTCGCGAATTACTTTATTGCACGAAACAAGTATTAATTTACTGCCTAAAATAGACTCAGATAATATGACAAAGATATGTTTATAGATAATCTTTAAAAATCTATTTTGAGAATATTACAAAAAGAAAATTACAACTAGTAAAGATAAAATATTTACAGACGGAAATTTAAAAATAAAATAGCAATAAAATTTTTTAACGCTGATCTGCAAGCTTTCCAATCTGCTATCGACTAAAATATTTTGTTTTGGGAAACAATATACATTCGTCCATTCGATGTGATATTATTTGCTCTTACACTCTTCTTTTCTTGATGTGTATCGCGTTTTTATTCTCCATTAAATATTTTTTCTATGAAAAACTTCTATTCTGCCAAAACGATATTCATTGTGTCAAATTTTTAAAGGGTGAATGATTAAAAACCGGTCACTAACAAATAGAAACATGTAAAATTCTTTTTGCCAGAAAATTGAAATATATTAATCTGCTGCAAAAATTATATTTAATAATGCACTTGGAAATATTACTTTTTGAGAAATTTTTGCACCAATTTAATTATTCGATAGGCACGAAAATTCACTTTACAGGTAGAAATAGTAAAGTGCATAAGACCAATATGTATGCATAAACTCATTTAATTAACATATGGAATTGAATGTCACAGAATCTGTTGGGCCTGTCAGAGCAATTAATTCAGCTGAAGTCATAAGTATTGCGGAGGTTTATGAAAATTTTAACTGACTTATCGAAAGTTGTTAGTCAACAAGCGAAATAGAAACGGATCTATTACAAAAGCGCATATCTAAGCGATCCATTTCCTGAATAGAAAATATTTAAAGTTGAAACTGGTGTGCATTAAAACGTATTGAGCTAATATAATATTGCCTAACACCTAAGAAACTCAAAACTCAGCAGTTCTTATCTACACAAAAGACATTAGATCAGAAGACAAGGGCATTCTACACGTTGTTGACTAATCAAGCTAAGTTACCGAATAGAGTCGATGTTCATATATTAAACTCAATTCACGATTATATAGTTTTATAACAAATAAAGTCATTATTATAATCAAGGTTGCGGTCTTGATATAAACACCTGACCCATTAATTACTTACATATGTCAGTATAAACTAAGAATTGTATAGTGTAGAAAAGGCAATTCATCCAGTAGACCGGTTTCGTCCTTATTGGGAACTCATCAAGTACTGGCCAGAATTTGCCGCGGACAGGATACGAACCTGGGCACGTCTGCTTCGGAATCTGGTGCTCTAACCACTGAGCTATCCTGCCGCACACTACACTACACACAATTTTCAGTTATATACTAACTAATGTAACTTGGTTAGTCAATTTTTCCTTTAGGTGGAGCTCATATGGCATCCATTTAGACCCAAAGTTCCAACTAACCATGCCCAATCTGTCATTAC